>JAEANM010015747.1:0-13518 GCA_017656035.1 Myanophis thanlyinensis
AAATAAGTGACAGACGGAGCTGCGGGTAAATATAAAACCAGTGGCCCGCCTGCAAAGCTACCTAAGAGAGTGCATCGCGGTCATCCAAACGGATCTGCGTCTAGCATATTCTTTATCATAAATGAACCGGGTTTTTGGCTAAAACAAGTAGTAGCACTTCTATTAAGAAATACAGTGCTCAATTCCTATAGCTGGAAGCCACAAATGGAGCTACAAATCTAAGCCACTGGGTTGGGAAAATAGGAACACATTTGTGGATGACATTTTTCTGGGAATCCTATCAAGCCCTGCCAACTCATTTTCTTGTTTATATATACCTATAGGAAGCTTATGCTTAAATCAGCTATTCCTGTTGTGCACTTTTCTTCTTTCTCTGAAAACCTCAAGGGAGTTGATTGGCTTGCAGTACTATTCATTATTTAAATTGTATATTATTCAGCCTTGGTCAATATTTATTCTGTTGCTCACTTGGCCAGAAGGGGCAGTATGACACAGTTAAGTTTATTATAAGCTATATTTTGCACAGATAATTCATTAACTCAGTTTGTAGCCAGATGATATGCCAAATGCAACTGTTACATTACAATATATTTCATTTTCACAAACTTCCTGACTAGTTGTCGCATCCTTGACTTTTTAAAATTAAAAATATAATTTTGTAAAATAAAAAGTGGTGATCTAAGGTCATAACCATTATGAACAAAATGGAAATTAGTAAACCTCTTCCCATACTATTTCTGTTCCCCATTTCCATATACCACTAGGGGTGAATAAAAGGAATGGCAGACATATAGTAGCTACATTACTTTATCTTCTACAACAGCCTGCTGACTGAAACATCAGATGGCAGAGTTTACCAGTACTTAATCCAGACACCTGGTTTGGAAAAACAAGGCAATCCACTTTAGGTAAGTAAACCAAGAAACTGTAATTTAAAATGTACAAAACTAGTTTCCCAATAATATGTCAATCTTTAAATGGTCTTTCTGTACAGTCTGTAGATTGCTGGAGCTTACTTAAATTACCATTTGACTTAGTCAAAGACTGCACCCCAAATAGTTCTGATCTCAACTAGAGGCAACTACAGGATTTTAATAAAGTTTGATTACTCTTACCAAGAGGGGTCCTGAACATTCTGGTATATAACTAAACCCTGAGAGGTCATATTGTTTTTGTTCTATATTTGCAGAAACCTCAGTCTGATGGTTTTGGTAAGTGCATATAATTGGAAAATGTAAATATATCTTGGCACAAAAATTGACCGTTTAACTGATATAGCTTTAATAAAAGCTATTTCCATAATAGTCATCTATGTTTATGCACCTTGTTGACCATTGAACACATACATCACTCATACTTACATCTGAATCTGGAACGGCAGCCAAAGATCATAGAAGATGGATATTCAATAGCATTTTCCCGGTTGTTACATCCTATTATTTCTCTTTTTGAAGGAGTGTTGTTAAGGCAAGAAGCAGCATGATCATCAAAAGAAGGATGAATTAAATAATGTCCCACAGACTATCATTCTTGTTCAATACTATAGTCAGTTAGGCCTGACTAGCAAAATAGCAAGGGCTCCCAATATAAACCTGCCTTGAATTTTACAATCTGCTTCCCAAAGGCTTGACAGATATCTCCCAAACTGCTGACTATGCACTCTTTGGAGCTGCAGTTAGCCCTTGCTTTCCAAAATGGTTCCAAGACAATATTTTATATTTGGCTTTCTAAACTCTTTATATTTGAAGCCATTCCCTTAAAGCTATCAAAGTTACTACATCCTAATGTGATGCTTTATGTTATAATCATAGTATTTAAAGGCATTCAGTATTTTGAATATTTTTTAAAATCTTAATTGACAAGGGTACAAAAACTTGTCTTAAAAGACTCGAGTCTACTGCTGTATGTCTAAATTATACAAAAAATGTTGATATGCATGGTTGAGCTTCATATTTCCAGTATGTTGGACAGCTGAGAAGTATAATACATGACATCTAATGCTTTTCCCTGCTTATTTCTTGCAAAAGTATTGAAAGGAGACCAGGAGTACTCATCTCTCTAATAACAAGATTTGCTTCGATTTTCTCTATTTTGCAATAACTTTACAGTATGGTTTCTGCAATGGTTAAACACAGTCCTGCAATTCTACAGCTAGTTAACAATAGATGTTAGAAATGAAAAGTAGCACAAGGTTTTCCATTCAAGGATTAAACTATTTCTTCAAAAAGATGAAACAATTGAGGGTTAAAAGATCTTAGAGTTGCTGATGTGCTAGTTGAATAAATCAGAGGAATTCACTGAGCGTCCCACCCACCCAAAAATAAATTAACTAAATGTGCTTTTAAATTTCAGCTGAGTCAGTACTGTGACATCACAAAACTTAGAGGAAGCTAGTCAACATTAAGGAGCCTGGTCAGAACATGCAAAATTAATCCTATGTCTCCACCTTTTCTTTTTCCAGTTCCAAGCATAGCCACACCCATGAATTTGCAGACAAATCAGTATTTGCCAATTTTTACAGGAGTTTTGTTCTGGTCATGGTAGATTCTACCTTGTTCAATTATTATTGAAACAACAATCTCAATTCGGTTGAAATAAAGCAAATGCATGCAGTGGAAATCAGAGAAATATGTCTTTGGTTTTGTTATTTCTTTACAAGTACAGGTACTTAAAAGATCTTACATAAAGTGTACACAATGCAGCTAGAAATATCAAATGCACTGATTTCTCAGAATAAAAGAATTCCTTTCTGTCCTTACAACACAGCACATAAGACAGATCTTATGTCCCAGTTCTAAAGAAGGATTTTATATCTGGGCTTCTTTACATCACAAACCTATGCTATATTCAAAAGGGTTTCTGACCCGTTCCAAGAAAAGTGTGCAAAGGACTTCTGTTGAAAAATACATTAGAATTATAATATTTTTATATCCAGATAGTAAAAGCTGCTTGTAGACCTCAACATCAATTTACTATGTTTATTTCCACCAATAAGCCCCTTACTCAATAATACCTAACACTTCATTAAAACAAGTATCTACAAGGCTTAAAGTGACTAAAATCAGCTACTTCACCTAGCTCAGAAAGGAGAACCATAGTAGTATTGTCCCTCAGGTATTTTCCTTCACTTCCTATCACTGCAACATTCTACCTCCCAAATTCTTCACAATTTTTTTTCTTGGGGTGGGAGGCGGGGAAGACAGCCTGGTAAAGCTCTAAAGTGATTACAATTTCTCCCCCCCCCCCCTTCCCCAAAGGGATTCACTGCAGCTTTAAATATCTTGGTGCATCACTCTCCGAATTTTTCCACCAGGACTGTACAAACACCGGTCCCAAGATGGGTGGGGTGGACGCAAAATTTCACCCCACCCCTAAGGAAGGTAGGTACCCGGGCCAGGCCAGGCTTCCTCGCATTCACAAAAGAGAGCTGTGGTGTTAACACAAACGTGCTCTCAAGCGCGGCTCTTCTTCGCCTCCCCCAAAAGATCAAGCAAATGTGAAATTAGAGGGAGGGGAGGCAGAGCGAAGTTCTTAGGCACAGCAGGTGCATATTGCAGGGGAAGGTGGGGGTGCGGGGAGAGAGAGAGGTGAGGGGGGGAAGGGATACACGAATGCAAGTACCGACCCAGGGAGAGGAAGATGCGAAAGAGGCGGAGAGTTGGCCTTAAGTGGAAGCATTCGCTGGCTGAAAAGATGTTGATCCAATCTCCTGTTCCGACCCAGATGCTCACTCACCTCTGGCAGACATGGTTCACATGGACCAAGAGAGAGACGGCGGCGAGCGCAAGAAGCGAAGCCCCCTCCCCGACGTTAACCGGGCGCAGCCGAGAAGCATCTCCCCATGTGCCGCCGGGACTGCGAGCGAGAGGGCGGTACCTGTCTGCGTCTCAAAGCCAAGGAGCGCCGCGGACTAGCACAACAGCCGACCGCTGCAGCCACTGCGAGCAGCGACCGGCTGGGCCTGGGCGGGGCCATTTGCCGCTTCGCCAGGCGCTGCAGCACCAGTCGAGTCTGGCTAAAAACAACCGCCTTTGCCGGCCCACCGATTCGTGGCTGAGGCCTCCTGCGGAAGAGCGGGGTGGGCGGGGGGTATTTGCGTGTTCGTTCCTTCATGCAGTATGAACATTCCGCAATGAATTCTGGCTTAACAGCCGGATAAAGAAGCCAAGTCTACTTTAAAAAAAAAACTGAGGGCAATTCAGGACATTTATGTAGCTTGCATGGAGCAAGCTACAGGTACTACCGTCATCCACGGTGTTTTTGAAAGAGGAGGGGGCGCCTCCAGGTGCAGACAATGAAGGAACCTCACTGGATGATCGGTACAGGAGTTTGATCAGTGTTCAAAATAGTTAAATCGGTTAACATATAAATAGCAAGCAGTATGCTACCGGTACAGGTTTCCCCACACGAAAATCATGGTGTTGTTTTCAATGGGCAAAGAGTAATGTTTTCAATAAGCAAAGAAAGAAACTTACAGTGAGGTAATATGAAATGAGAAAAGTGGGGAAATGTTCAGATGGTTATTTTGCATTTGGGGCCTTTCAGAGCCTTTGCAAAATCCTGTTGTCCTCTTCTCTGTGAGGGAGGTTTTACAGTTTGTGATATTGTACATAATCTCCAGTATGTGGTGATTCATCAGCTGAAGCACAACTGGTTACAAAACCAGTGAATGCTGTTGATGCCTCCTGGTTTGGAAAAAACAGAAACGGACCTCAAACTTGTTTGATGGGCTGCATTTTTCAAGATGGAGATATCATCTGGTCTACTATTGCACAGCTCATTCTCTGGGCACAAATAGCAAGACTTTAATCCCCAAAGAGCTTCCAGGTGGATATGTTTTCTGAAGATAAATTCATGACCAGAATACTATTGAAGAGTTGATAACAGTAATGTCTAATGTCAGCTGGTATTAACTTAGTGTGATGCAGTAGTTAGGATATTAAGACCGAGGATAGCCAGGTCAAAGTCTTTTAGGCCACTGGTGACCTTAGAGACCAATCACTTTCTCTCAACAGTCAATTTCATAGATGGGTGCTATTTGCATAAGTGAAGTCAGAAATATTATGTATGGCATCTTGAACTGATAAAAGCGGGATGTATATTTTGATTAAACAGTCCCATGGTTAGGTATGTAAAGTTATATCAGCAAATGAAAAAATAAGTAAATAAACCAGGCTTAATCCTGTACACAGACAATATCACAATCTTTTATATTTTCCAAGAGGGCATTATACAATTTCTTTGGGCTCTTGTATCATACAGTAGAGAAGGTAATCTTATTATCAATTATTTAAAAAAACCCACAAAAACCTTATGTTTTCCAGAATTTCCTTTATACACTATTAGAATTAACAGCACTGAACAAAACAGGTTATTCAAATATATAGAAATTCTAGTACAAGCCTTGACATTCTGATCCAAAACAGTATCTTAAACTTCAAGATATCTGTACTTCTTGACCTACAACAGTTCATTTAGTGACCGTTCACAGTTACAGTCTTTGTAGCATCCCCATGTTTATATGATCAAAATTCATATGCTTGGTAATTGGTTCATACTTATGATCATTGCTGTGTGCCAAGGTCATTTAACTACCTTGTGATTGCATGTGATTGCAACTTTTTGGCAAGCAAAGTCAGTGGGGAAGCCATATTCACTTAACCGGGTTACTATTTTATTACATGGCATCACTGAAATTGATAACTGTGGCAAGAAAGGTCCTAAAATGGGGCAAAACTCATTTAACAAATGTCTCATTTAACAAGAGAAAAATTTGGCTCAATTGTGGTCATAAGTCAAGGACTACCTGTATAACAAAAGTGCCATCCTTTTACCTGCAATGGTAATAGGTATATCATATATACAATCAAAAACTTCAGAGCAACTAAAGTAGTACCTTATCTATTCTATGCCACACTATGTATAGTCTGTTTAGATGTGCAGCCAAGTCTTTAACAAGTCTAGAAACTATTCTGATTTTATTAAAAGCCTGAATTGGACTATGCCATTTGAGATACAGGCTCAAATCAATATTTGAAAAATCCTTTATGGTATTGACTTTGCAAGTGCTGGCGAACCCCACGGCTATAGATTAAAATCCAAATATGTTGGATTTTACACTCAATATTTTGTCTCAACTGGCTAAGAGAAAGTTCTGTTGGAAATAAATTAAGAATACTTAAGTTTCTCCAGAATTGTATAACTTAGCTATGCCACTCGTAGGATAAAATACCTTACCAATATTTCATGCTAAAGAGACAGAAAAACTTTTATGTCAACTAGATTCATGTTTTACCTTCAGCATTTCTGTAAAGGAAATTCAGTAGCAGATATATTATCAGAGGCACCCCAAGAGTGATCTAAAAAGTCATAATGGTGGTCACAACTTCATGATCAATTATCCCTTTATACACATGTGCAATTTTGATGCCCGTGCAAAAGTGCAGAGTTTTGCTTGCATTGCTAATTTGACTATTTATGCTTAGGAGAGCCAATTTGGTACAATGGTCAAGGTACCAAGTTAGAAACTGAAAAACCATGGCAGACAAATTTTGCATCTTTTACTTAGATTTTAAAATAGATAAAATATGCAACTTTTGGTGGGAACCAATTTGTTTTGTTTATGTTAGTCATAAATTGTTTGCTTTTCACTCTTTTTGCTTCATATATACGCAAAGCTGACTTTATAGACATATAACAAGTCTCCAAGACACTAGCAAGACCTACATTCTTCCTGGGTCCAAAGGAAGCTTTGAAATATATATCAGAAACTCATGTCCAGTACTGCTGTACTCAAGGATAAATAGCATTTTCCCATGTTTATATAAGAAGAGTCATGCTGTTAGAGTAACATCAAGGAGTAATTTACTGAGCAGCTCTGCCTTTGATAAGCTATTGTCAATATGTTGCAATTTCTCTGCTGTTGCTTCTAAAGATAAATTCTAGTTCAGTAATTTTCAGAGTTTGCCGTGTTGACAAGAGACAGTCTTGTCAACATCTCTAAAGAAAGCCCAAAGACTGGAGAGTTTGAAATAGTGATAACAGGGTGAGGCCAGGAAGTTAACATATCTTAAAATTGCCTAGTTTGAAAAACACTGCTCTAGTTCCTTATATTGATGATTGTAAAATAATTATTCAATTAGACAATAGTCCTTAATATCATGTAATGTGATAGAACCCACAAGTTCTTCTGGGAAAGTGCTGCACAGAAAGAGTGGGGTTAAAGCGACAACTGCAGAAACACATTATTTGGCCAACAATCTCCAAAGTCAAGACAGATTGAGGAATAGGTTCCGCAAAATTTTCACCCATCCCATCAAGCATCATAGACAGCCCTGGAACTATGGAAGGCAAGTAAGAAGCTACCGGGCAACTTGGCACAACCACACAACTGCCGCCTGGACAAAAATAACCTTGACCTATATCACAAAACAGATTGTGCCAGGTTGAAAGATCAAAGGACAATCTAAGAAAATGGGTCTTCCCTATAGAAGATACACTGTGTGAATGTGGAAAAGAACAGTCCATTTCATGCATGCTATGGTGCATACAATGTCCTTCAATATGTATAGAGGAAGATCTCATGCTGGCGAAAGGAAAAAATTTTTTTGATGTGGCCTAATACTGGGTGAATGTAATCTACCCTATAAATCCTATTTATTTTACATACTTTTTATATGTTCTATATCTCTACTATATATTTTATACTTTATCTGTTCAGTGTTGAATATTATATGTCTATAATTTGAAGGTGCTTGTGATACAAAGAAAAGATTTCAAACTCTCAAGCCTTTGAGCTTCCTTTAGAGACAAATGTTCCATCACAGATTGAAAAACCAGGGTACATAAGCATCTCATCAACAAACAATGAAAAACATGTGAATCTCATTAATTGAAACTAAAAGAACAAATGATAGAACATCTACCAGTAAATGCTTTGGGCCTTATTCCACTAACTGCAACAGTTCATGCCTCACAAACTTTTACTACTTGCTCTACCCTCAAAACCTGTCTGCATCACAGCTTAAAATTATATCAATTTTGATGTAGCATTTTTTTCTTCTTCTTTTCATACTCCTACTTAATATGGGCATGCTCCATCCTCCTTAGTCACTGGTGGTCACTTGCCTTTCATTGTCTGTCGAAATGATGAGCCGTTGCCTGGAGGCTGTGCGGAGTTGGATGGGCCGGAACAGACTTCAACTCAATCCGTCCAAGACCAAGTGGCTATGCTTTTTGGCACCCAGATACAGCCAGCTTAAATTATTGCTGGCTGTGGGGGGGGGGAAACTCTGTCCCCCACGAAAGGGGCTCGCAATTTGGGCATCCTCCTGGATGTACGGCTGTCATTGGACGATCATATTGCAGCCGTCTCCAGGGGGGCCTTTTATCAGGTCCGTAGGATAGCCCAGTTGCGACCCTTTCTGGATCGGGGCGCTCTTTGCACGGTCACTTCTGCCCTGGTGACTTCCCGTCTGGATTATGCCAATGCTCTCTACATGGGGCTCCCCTTGAAAAGCATCCGGAGGATGCAGTTGGTTCAGAATGCGGCTGCGAGGGTAATTATGGGAGCCTCTAGGAGCTCCCACGTTACACCCTTCCTGCACGAGCTGCACTGGCTTCCTGTGGACTTCCGGGTGCAGTTCAAGGTGCTGGTGTTAACCTTTAAAGCGCTCCATGGCTTGGGACCCGGGTATTTACGGGACTGCCTGTTGCCATCGTCAGCCTCCAGCCGACCAGTGCGCTCCCATAGGGCTGGCCTCCTCGGGGTTCCATTGTCGGGACGGTGTTGTCTGGCAGCCCCAAGGATACGGGCCTTCTCTATGGCTGCACCCTCCCTGTGGAATGACCTCCCCCCAGAGATTCGTACTATTACGGATCTCCGGTGTTTCTGACATGCCCTGAAGACCCACTTATTTCAACTAGCTGGCCTGGCCTGATACCATGGGATTTTAAATTTAACTTAATTCTATTTTAAATGAAATTAATTTAAATTTTAATTGTTATATTTTAATTGTTTAACTGATTTTAATTGATTTTAAACTATCAGATAATCTTAATTAAGACAGCCCTTATTTAATTATTTTAATAGATTTTAAATTGCTATTGTACTCATGTTTTATTGGCTGTGCACCGCCCCGAATCCCTAGGGAGAGGGGGCGGTATATAAATCAAATAAATAAATAAATAAATAAATTGTAATTTTGGCTTGGGTTCTGCAGAAGCAAGATTGTTGTTATTAGGCTATTTTTACTGAAGCTGAGTTACTATTCTATAAGCAATCCTTAAACTTTGTGCTAAAGTCCATATACAAAATACAAAAAAATAATTAAAAAAATAGTTCATTTTCGGTCTTTGTTTATAAATCCTTGTCATATTTATCCTCGCCAGCCAGTTTAATCCTCCTCCTCCTCCTCCATTGTCTTCTCTTATGTTGATGCTGTCACTATTTCTTGAAACTCAGTAATGAGTTTCAAGACCAACAAAAACAGGAAAGAGTATATACTAAAGGGGTGGTTTGGAGGCTTCCACTAGATAAGCCAGATCAAGTCCGCAGAAAGCTAAAACTAGTTAGCTAAGATTTGTTACAACACTTTTGCAAGTCTTATTATGCTGTACATCCCCTTTCTCATATTTTGGTGAATAAAAGAAGTCTTTGTGATGCTTTAATGCTGTCTGGACATTCTAGATTTTAAAAATGTTTTACTTCATTTGGCCTAGGCAATGGCTAATGACTGCCCTATGAACAAAGAATTTTCCTGGCATTTTTACATATTTCTCCCATTTTTTAATTATTCAATTTCACATTCACAGTTTTTTATATATATATTATATTAATCAGGTAGCTTTGCTTCAAAACACAAATTTCCTCTCTAGAGGTTAGTATCATCCACTTTAAAATGTATAAATCTACTGCCATCTGCAGGGCAATATCTGATTTATTTTTTCCCTGATGTAATTGTCTCCTGTATTTCCTCTATCTCTATTACCAGTAATTAGAGAATTCTTCATTTTGTATTTTGTTCACATTGTAACTAATAATATAACTACTGATCAACTTCATAAATCACTAAATATTTGCAAGGGGTGGTATATATTTGACTTAATATGCTGGGGTGGAGATATTAGAAAGAAAACAAATCTGCCTGAATTTATTCAGTTATCTTCCATGACTTTGTTTTTAAAAAGCCTATTCAAATGTTGTAAGAGCTCAACAATTATCAGCATAATTCCCTGTATATTGATCCTTTCAATATTATACATATTGAATCAGTTTTTTGATGCATAAAAGTGGTATAAATGTTTGATAAATTCCAAAATTGGGGATTTAGTAGACAGCATACTAAAAAGCAGAGACATCATCCTGCCAACAAAAGTGTGTATAGTCAAGGCTATGGTTTTCCCAGTTGCAATGTATGGCTGTGAAAATCGGACCATAAGGAAGGCTGAGCGCCAAAGAATTGAGGCCTTTGAACTATGGTGCTGGAGAAGACTCCTGTGAGTCCCTTGGACTGCAAGGTGATCAAACCAATGAGTCCTAGAGGAGATCAACTCTGACTGCTCTTTAGAAGGCCAGATCCTGAAGATAAAATTCAAATAATTTGGTCACCTAATGAGAAGGAAGGACCCAGCCTAATGTTGGGAATGATTAAGGGCAAAAGAAAAATGGGGTAGCAGAGAATGAGGTGGCTGGATGGAGTCACTGCAGCAGTTGGTGTGAGATTAAATGGACTCCGGGAGATGGTAGAGGACAGGAAGGCCTGGAGGAAAGTTGTCCATGGGGTCACGATGGGTTGAACATGACTTCATGACTAACAACAACAACAACAAATACATGCATTCTTAATTTACAAGTCTAACATTTTTAAAATTATCCTGTGGATTTTAAACCCAAATCCAGTGATTAAAAAAAAATCAGTTTATATACATTGGGGTTCCAATTCTTGATTTCCATATCTATAAACAATATAATTGTAACTAACCCTTATTAAGCATTCCCTGCAGTGTCCATTGTGATCAAATGTTTGCTATTGTGTTAAATTCATTTTAAGATAAAAATAAACTATTTTCACATGGAAAATAGTGCTTAAATACATCTCCCATTGTTTTATAAGAATAGGAGTTTTGTTTGTTCTTTCAAAGTTGACATAATTAAAATTAATTTTATACATTTATTACAACCTTTTATAAAAACACAGAAACACAAGCTTTAGCAGCTTCAACTGATTTTCCCAAGCGTGGATCCATAGAAACACTACTAGTAATAGCTTGAAATAATTCAAATAACAATACTTAGCGTGAATAATTTGCAAAAAGCTAAGATAATTGAAACTTAATTTTTAAAAATTTTAAATACAACACAGCTTGATCTGAGTAATATCCAGTAATACCTAGTAAAAAGGGCTATGTGGGTATTACTATTTTAAACTCTATTTATCCTATAGTGTAAGCATTTCATAAGTAACAAGGTCAAAGTAATTTCTGTGACCAAATGCTAATCATGTCTAACTTGTGGCACTAAAGAATCCTAATATCCTGTAATTATCAATATGCACCTGGAGAAAATACTACTTTTCAAGCTGAACTGAATTCTGAAATTCCTTACCCAGTGTTTCAAATTGAAATAAGTGTCCAATGTTATATTTCTGTTGCAAATATGGAAATTAAATCCATGGTCCCCAGTAGTTCATAATTCATGCAGATCTGTTGTAGTCAAAGTTATTGCGCTTTCTACAAACTTAGTACCCATTGAATCAAAATTGTCACTAAACAGAAGCAAGTATACGTAGTTCTTGACTTACTTAATGTCAGTTCAAAGTTAAGACAGAATTTCTTAGAGCTACTTATGACCTGTTTTCGAAGTTATGACAGCCGTACACACACATACACATACTTAGATATGTGACCACATTTTGAGTGCTTGGCAACTAGCTCACCTTTATAGCTCTTTGCAGAAGTTACATGATTGCAATATATTTTGCAGGTTTCTAGTGTTTACTTCCTGTTTCTGGCAGAAAATTCTTATTGGGAAAATTGATTTGCTTAACAGCCAGGGTATCTGCTTAATCCTGCAGCAAGAAATTTCAAAAAAATCAGGTGTCATCATGTGTTGCTTTGACTTAGACTTCAACAATTTACCATTGTAATTCCAGCTCAGTTATCGTCATATAGTAAATGAAGGAGAACCTGTAAGTATTAATTATATATTCATGAGATAAGAAATTGCAGGAGTATCAAAGTTAGTACTTATTTGACTACAGTGCTCTTTTACCTCAAAATCTATATTTGTAATATCTCTTGCAACTTTGCAGAAAACTAATATTACAAATATGCCTAGTTTTCCTTTTTTAAAAATTCCATGATGCCCTATGTCTTTCGTGTATGGTACCAAATTCATTCCATAAACTATATTTATTAGCTATTTTTTCCAATTCTTTTTCCTGATTTGTCCTCATAAAGTACGTATGACTTTATTTTGAACTTCTTCCAAAATGATTGGAATACCCAGCTTTGGATATGTCTGATGAAATTCAGCTGTACATTGCCATTCCTGACTTTGAGAAGTGATACTCTCAAGGTTCTTTTTCACTTCTGAAGGCTGTGGGGATTGGAATGGGGAGCAACGAGTTCAACCTTAGTGTGACTTAGTTGCTGTGGGTTTTAGGACCCAACTACATCTGGAGATTTTCTCTCTTTAGTTCTGGAGCGGGAAACTGAGAGAGGGCCCTGAAAAGGTTTTCCCCAGTTTAGGCCTGATGTAAGCCCTGGCCTTACGTGGTGGGCACTTCTGGTAGCCTTACCGCTTCCACAGCATGCTAAAAGATGGAGGTGAATTTGGAAAACATTGTCCCTGGACTGGAGCAGCCGCTGCCAGGAGGATGAGATAGCGTTGCCCAAAAAGATCTGATGCAGAAATACGCAGACAGAGCACACATTGAACAAAGCTGGAGGCCCTCATTCTGAAGCATTTCTAATTGTCCTAATCCCTGCTTGACGTTTTGGTTTTTCTAAAAATCTATTCATTTTAACCAACCTGGGTATCGTACATATAAGCACTCCTTCAAATTGAGTTTAATTTCCTGATGTCTGGGTTAGACACAGCACACGGTTTTCCTGTAAAACATGGAAGTACCTAGTTTCCTTTTGAGTGTGTGTGTGTAATCTAGCCAATAAAATTCTTCCACGTGCTGACAAGATTCAGACCCTACTTAGTAGTAAAGGCAAATTTGAAAGCTTTTCATCAAGATCATGTAGGTACAAGATCATACAGGTAGTCTTTGCGTTACAATAGTTCATTTAGTGATCGTTCAAAGTTACAACAGCACAGAAAAAAGTGACTTATGATCTTTGCAGCATTCCCATGATCACATGATCAAAATCCAGATGCTTGGTATCTGACTCATATTTCTAATGGTTTCAGTGTCCCAGGATCATATGACCATTTTTTTTTTGTAAAAATTTTATTAAGTTTTCAACAACAAACAACTACACAAACAAACATCAAACAATATATCTTTT
>JAEANM010015748.1:0-13518 GCA_017656035.1 Myanophis thanlyinensis
TGCTCTTCAAGGGGAGCCCCATGTAGAGAGCATTGGCATAATCCAGACGGGAGGTTACAAGGGCAGAAGTGACTGTAATGTAATGTAATAAATCCAAACTCTAGGATTATTAAAAGAAATATTTCTGAATCTCAAATTTTCTGATACTACATAGATACAACATCAAAATACAGCAGAAGGGATGCTCTAACATGGCAGAAAACTCAAAGCTATAAGTACTTTGGGAGGTTGATTGACAAATTTTCTGTCACAGGAGAAAAATAAATTCTGTTAGCAAGACAGTGACATGAAAGACAGGCACAATGCCTTCTCTCCCTTCAGGGTTCCATTGCCACATTGACATTGCTAATGCCGCTAGACCTACAACATTGCACCAGCTGCATAACTCCTGGATATTAGTTTGGGCTCAACTAGAATAATTGAAACTTTTTCTTTCATACGGCTAAGAATTGCGTTGCGCAATAACTCACCAAAATAAAGATGAGAAAGGAGCTGCACACATACACAAAAAAATCAGATTTGACACTCAAAAGTATATATAAACTGGTCATCTGGATATTTATAGAAGTTGCACAAAATGATTTGATTCTCAAAAACCATTAGTTTAGTTTTCTCATCATGATAGCTGGTGGGAAAAAGAACAGAAAACTGAAGTCTTTATTTTGAATGACTTTTAGGTAGTCCACTCTGGTGGTTAGGGTTAAGGTTATCCTAACCCTAACTCTCTAAGACTTAGAGGCATATGGAATGCCAAAATCTGGACAACCACTAGATGGAAGAGAAGTGTTTTTGGAATCTGCAAAATCTAAACCACTGGATGACAGCTCCAAAAAAAGGATGGGAGATAAAATAGACATTTCTTCACAATCAGAATGGAGGAAAGTGAGAACAGTGAGAGAGCTGAAGAAACTGCCAAACACAGAACTGGTAAAATTCCTAAAACTATGAGCATTTTGTCAAAGGTGGTGGGAAGGAAGGAAGCAACAATTTCACTACAGATTCTACAAGCTACTGGTATATAAAAATATTAAGACATATTTAATGAGAAAAATCATCCTTCTCTGAGAGTAGATACTGGGGACAGAATGAATCTTCTGAAGGCTTCAGAAACTTATACTTATTGTACTCAGATATCCTTATAAGACTGCAGGATGAACAGAGTTGTGATTTCCATAAAACTGATCCCTCAAGGAGAAAGCCAGTCTTCATAGGGTGTTTTCTTGTGTTTTCCTTCCAGAACATCTGCTCATTTGATTTGAAAAAAATAAGCAATTCATCATAAAACTAATCCTGGAGATTTCTTCATTCTTATAAATGTGCTCCTTTAAGCACACTTGTATATGTGTGCATATATGCATGTATGTTTGTATGTTTTTTTGTTTATGTAAATCTTTAAAAAAGATTGATATGCAGTATCTGAACAGCACAAGTGTTGAGAATAGCTACCAAAAACAAAACAACTTTCTGTTCAAACAGAAAATGCATTAGAAATACAAAAGTGAATTATTTCTACTGATTTACAATCAGCCTAGAACTTTTCATAAATGCAGATTCTGCATAAATCAAGCTCATTCATAGTTTTTGGTGATTTATGGATATGAATGAGACATATACATGCCTAACAGCCCCTATTTCATTAACCAAGGTAGTCCTTGGCCAAAATGAAGCCAATTAATGGGTGCTGCCATTCTTCTATGACGACCATAGTAATAGCAATAGCTTTATATACCTCTCCATAGTGCTTTACAGCCCTCTCTAAACGATGTACAGAGTCAACATATTGCCCACAACAATCTGGGTCCTCCTTTTACCGACTTTGGATGGATTGAAGACGGAGTCAATCTTGAGCCAGTCCAGTTGAAACTGCTCTCAGTGGGCAGAATCTGCCTGCAATACTGTGATCTAACCACTGTGCCACTATGGTTTGTGAGATGATAACTGACACAGGCAAAAGAGGAACATAGAGACACAAACTATTAATTCACAGGCATGATATAGATGTGTGCTACTGCTTCCATTATTTCTGAAAAGGCCTGCAGGAAGACTTCAAGGAAATTGAGGGAATGGACAGAAATAGTCTAAATGAGAATATCACCTGACTTGGCCATCTCCTATATTTTTACCCAGAACTCTTAATGCGATTCCCCAATGTCTTTCATTTATATCCTCTTTGTTACTGAATGGAATGTTTCCTGATATTTAATCCTTCTGAGAAAACACAAGAGTGCCAGCAGCAACAATAACCACCAATTGTGCTTTCAAAATGTTGACATGTATGATTATACCACCAAGTGTAATCACACTTACTTTCTTATACCATATCTGATGCAAATCACAAACCATAGTGTGATCTCATAACACACACTTGCTGTCATTTTCTCCTGTGGTAAGGCTTTTCTCAGCCTAGCATCTTCCAGATCAGTTGGGATATTAAATCCCCAGTTGCCTCATCTCTGAATTCTGAAATTTCAATCTCAATGCAGCTAGAGTGCACTAGTTAGGATCAAGCTCTTGCAGTTGATGAAAAGTTTCCTTCCAAAGTGAAGGCCTGATTCAGGGAATGTAAAAGTTCCTGGTATATAATTAAGTCTCTTGATAGATCTAAAAACACTTTTTTATATCATAGGCTTGTATTTTTTTCATAAGTTTGAAATATTCAATATATTCACAGTAAATGCTCCCTTTTTATATTAAAAAAGCCAAAAGAATTGAAGCTTAACTCAAGAAGAAAGAAGAAGGTAAGCAATCCAGAATGTTTTATTTTAGTTATGCACAGCAATAGGATGGGCTCCTGCACAAATCCGAAATCTGGAAGAATAAACCTCTGGTCCTGGTGACCGACTCAGATTGGATCCTATACACAGTAACTCGTTTATCTGAGACACGGAAATCATGATACTGACTTTGTATCTTAGCTTAATCCATTCATCCGCTGTCAACCTTATGCCACTACTGCTGAAAACGATGCCTTGCATCTTTTGTCTAGCAGATTGAGCCACCTCTAACTAGTCAAAAAGATAGTGCAGTTGGCCCCGGGTCTGCTCTTGAATTCTAAATAAGCTCCCTTTCTGCCTACTTTATCTCAGAGGAGCTTAAACTGAAATTTCAGACAGCACACTGAAATGTTGGCATGGCAACACCGAAGAGAAAAGCTGCATTCAGATGAGGAATGGCAGCACCTTGCTTATGTAGATGGTTGTTTTCAGTGTTTCAAATCTAACTCGGAACGTATTATATTTCTATGATTCTAGAATGGATACATATTAACCCTGCACCATAGGTGTTTATAACTAATTAGAGAAATGAGGCAGTAAGTTTATAGATCTGTTTAATTCCTGATGGCTTTCAAGAAATAAAATTTTGACACACGTAGAACTGAATTTATAAAGACAATAACAAAACAGCAGATGACTATACTATCTTACCAACATCTTCTGAAAAAGAATCCTTTATTTCTGAAATGATAAATGAAAAGTGAATTCCCTCTCAACAAAATTATAAAATTATTTCTAAAATATTTTTAGAAATCCATTTCTTATAATAATTTAATACTGAAATGTGTATATCTGTTTATGAATTATTCTGCAAAAATATATAAATTCAGAAATGATATTAAGTCATGGCTTCTTTTAAGGTGGATTTCTTAAGTAAGTACAGGGGTTTGATTTTAACATGAAGCTATAAACATCTTCATTTAATTGGGTTTCATGCCTCTCCGTTAGTCTAGTTCCAACTGTATCTAGAAGAACAAGGGGGGGAAATAAAAAATAAAAAAAAAATTTATAATACATATCTATAGATTAGACTAGAGCCTCTAGTACTGAATTTATTAAGTTCACTCATTGCTGACGATCAGAGGAGCTAGAAAGAGGAAACCACTTCAAATATTATCAAAACAGTTCAGTTACTACTGGCGGCATATATCATTTTGACCTTTCACTGTGCATATTACAGATAGTCCTCACTTAATGACTGTAATTGGGACCAGAATTTCCACTGCTAAGCAACATAGTCATAAAATAGATGTCACATGAACTATGCTGCCTCATGATGGCAGTTGCAGCACTTCCATTTGTTGTTAAAATGAATCCCACAATATTATTAAGTGCAACATCATGTAGTCACCATTTGTGATATCCTGTTAGTTTCCCCATTGATTTTTCTGGCAGTAAATGTTGCAAATGACAGTCATATGACCACGGGACATTGTGATGTCATAACTCACCAAGCGCTTGGATCATGATTACAATTACAAGGACTGATTGTAAGTACCACTTATTCAGCACTGTTGTAGTAAGTTTAAACAGTCGATGAACAAATGGTTATTAAGTGAGGATTACATGTACTACTTATTAAAAGTAAGAAAAAAATAAGAATTATTATCATAGTGAAGCCTTCAAAAATAAAGAAAAGATTACAATTTGAATTGTTTATTTTTTAAATTTCTAACTAGCATTCTTCTGACTGTATTCATGGTGCACATTTATAAATATCTAATACTAACATGTCACTCAAATTTTAAATAACTTTAGAGATTGTTTAATCCATTGATGTTAATATCCTAAATGAATCCCAAATTACTGTATATAGGCACCATCAAATTGAGGACTAACCAATTTTGACCCCTCTTTGATAAGTGATCATTTAAACAATAAAATGTCATGCTTCATCACACAGAAATGCTCAAGTAAATTAAATCCTGGTCAGACAGATCAAGAGCTAGATACCCAGGTGCAATGGTGTGAAAGCAGGAAGGGGAATGTGCAGCAGCCAATCTCAAACTTTCCAAAAGATGCCATCTCTAACAGGCAGGGGAAAAAATTAATTGGGAACCCAAACATAGTGTCTTTGTGAAACTTTTTTAAATTGTTGCATCTTTTCCCAGGATCATATGGCAGTAATAAGAGACAGACAAATGATCCTAGAAAAATTAAAGGTAGTCCTTCACTTACGACCATTTGTTTAGCAACCATTTGAAGTTACGACGGCACTGACTTAAAACTGGTCCTCATCCTTACAATTGTGGAAGTCCAGTTCCTACAGTCATAATATGATTGCAGTTTGAATGCTTGCGCTTAAAATATTTAAATAAATAAATATTTCACTTCCAAAATGTGATAAACATTATTTAACTTAGCTATAAATAAGCATGAACTTTGCATGCTTCCATTCTCAGACACTGACCACTGTGCAACTAATGATGAATTGCTATTACCAAGTAAGTCAAAAATGACTATTTATGGATCCATTTACGTATTTATTTCTTCATTGTACTCCTTATAGTTATTTCTTGCTTGCATGAACAGTTTTAATCCATATAACAGAGGGAGATGCAGTTAAAATTAATGTATCATCCCAGTTCTCTACATTGTAATTGAGGATTAGCCATTGAAATGTGGTCACACATTTATCAATATTTACTACTAAACATATTCCGTTTTAGAAGTAAACCAATCCTTCTATCAAATCTTATATTCATACTTTGTATCAATATTAAGCATGTGTAAGTTTCCTGCAGATTTGAATAGCTATTAATAGATGTTTTCTGACTCCTTTTGAATGGTGGCTACAAGTATAGATAAGCTAAAACATCTTTAATCCAAAATATAATTTTACAATATTCTTAAAATATCAAGCATGATTATTATATATACAATATATTTGCCACAATGTAAAGAAGTAAATGAAATCTGCAATTGATAGTGATACTGCTTTCACCCTTTATATGGATGAGAAAAAGACTCTGACAGTGGGAAGCATATCATATATTCATTTTATTCCCCATTATTTCAGTTTTGACAGATTTAACTGAACAGAAATCAGATTAGGAATCATGGATGTATTTTACTGTACTATTAATTACTTTTAGCTAACGGTCAGTTATTTTTGCCTAAATAAGATATTTCCTATTTATTATTTTGCAAAATATCAACTGTAAAAGCATGGATCTTTAATATAAAATGTTCTCAATTAATCATAAAGTACAAGTCTTTATTTTCCTAATCTAAAAATGCCAATTAAACCTAATCATATGACAAATATTACAATGCTATAGTAAAACCAGAATAAATCATCGCCAAGCTTACCAGCACCGGATGTCTATACACATTCACAGATATAGAAAGTTAGAATGGATTTGTAAATGGTTTTATTTATTGTTTGTTTCTTTGTTGTTTGTTTAGCGTTTTTCATATCATATTCTAAACATGAATAAATAACTATATGGGGGATAGATTGATTCCTTGAAGTAAGTAAATTAGAGAGCCATACTAAAAGATCACAACAAAAACCTGATCAAGCAAAAATAGTAAAACAATTAAAAAACCCTGTCCAGAAGATGGTGCTACCTAACTACTCCTTGCTGTGCACTCATGCTCCACTCTTCCATGAAGTAGAAGAATGACATTAGGATTAATGTCATCAGACATGGGCTACAAAAACCCAGACACCCATTAGATGACTTCAAAGAGGTGCAGAAAACTCTTAACCTTTTGCTGCCACCGATCATCACCACCTGTCTTCAGCATTATTACAATCCAGGTCTGGCAGCTCTGAGCTCTTGTTGAGAAGCCTTTTATTTACTGAAGATTTTTAGGGAATCAGTCCTAAATTACAAAATCTTGATTTCATTCATGGAATATTATTTATGACAAAAATGACAAAAATGCCACTTTTCCTCAAATCAGAATGGTATTTAAAGAATTTTTATGTCTTAAAACATAATACAGGAAAGTGCCTTTAAAAAAGACAAGCCAAATTTACTAGATGACAATACTAATGTCTTAAAAACTCTTCAAAAGAAGTACAGAGCAACTTTGAGTAGGTGCTGTAATTTTATAAAGAGAAAACAGCTGAACCTAAATGGAATATGGACTGAAGAGTGCAAGATGTAAAACCTTTTATGTCTAATTGATCCCCAAAACATTATGATAATTCAGTCTTGGAGCTAAAATATTCTCAATTCTTGATGCTCATTTTAAGAAAAGTACTGGTATTCTGCAATATTAAACCTGATTTAGCTCATCTATATATTACTTGATAGATACAACTTAATTTTAAAATATGAGGCCCTACCCTCTCTTACATAGGCATTATCAATGTAATAGGGTTAGTTGGGCATGGTGGCTAGGAGTCAAAGTTGCAAATCTTCAATATTTTGCAAACATTATCAAGAGAGATGAACTGAAGAAAAATAATGAATCAGTGCTGAGAGGTTACGTTCAAAAACATACTGAGACCAAAAAGAAGAAGCATTCATCTATAGCCCATAAAATGCTTCTTGAACTATATTTTCTGTTTGATTTATTTAAAATAATTATATACTATTGAAATTTCATCATATGGCATCATATTTAAAAGAATGTTAGACTTCCAGTTGACATCGCGGCATTACTAGACATGAAAGTGGGTCACTCTGCTTCTGCACTAACTTTCCCCCACTCGTGGACTCCAAAGGGAGCCGAAAGGCAGGACAAAGAAGAAGCCAAAATGGCTGTCAAAGGTGAGACGACTGATGACTTAAGAAAATGCAGGAGTGGAGTTGCTGAGCAGTGGAGGAGCTGGATGAGAAGAATTTTTTGTCTGATGACTATTTGGAAAAAAAAAACCCTGAAAAAAAGAGTTTTGAACAAGAAAAGATTTTATAATTACATTAAAAAAGGCATTGAAGAGAAGAAGGGAAAGGAAAAGAGTCAGTTTAAAATGGTAGAGATAATCCAAAGGAACAAGGCAAATATTGGGGGAAACTGAAAAATTGAAAAAATGATTAATTAATTGACTTTTTAATTTGGCAAAGCGGTGATTGGACTGGCATTAGTACCTGTTGGAATCATGGATTTGAATAAATTTATCATAAAAGCACAAAAACTGAAAAATAGTTCAGTTAATGTGGAACCTAAAATTAGCCCTATACTGTCACATGCTGATGGAAGAAAGTGCAAGACAGTGTGGAATAAGGATGAGACAAGACCCTGGAGGATTAAAAAGTATTATTGTGTCATTAAACTGTATTAAAAAGGAATTTTTTTGGGACTAAATTAAAGAATTAATGGTTTGATACTTGACAGAGAGAGACTTGAAATTACAGAGACTATAAAAAGGACTGAGAAGAAATTTGGTATTAAATATTTGGTTGTTGTTGATTGTTGAATAAAGAGACTAAAGAAAATTTTATAAGATGATTCAGCAACAGGAAGAAATGAAGATTTGGGAGGAGATGGCATCAATGATACAAAATATAAAGGATATGTGGAGATCAGGCTGTAAGGATTTAAAAACTAAAATGGAGGCGATAGAAGAAAAGTTGGACATTATGCCACAAGAGACTACAAGCAAGCAAGACATCTAAGAAGAGGAGGAGCTATTTGAAATAAAAGAAGGTAAAATAGAGTAACCAACTGAGCAAATACAGAATGATATAAAGCAGCTGACATTAAGAAAAATTAAAAATGTGAAAATAATCCAGGGAGAGTTTGACAATAGAATTAAAAGGAAAAGTGAAGAAACAGGAAACAATATCTGAAAAAGAGTTGGAGTAAGGATGGAGCTTGTAGAACTCAACTATAGGGGAAAGACAGAGAAGGAAGAAAAACTTAAACTAAGCAGCCAAAACGATGAAACTGAGAGAAATATAGATCTAAAAATGGAATTTGAAATTTAATGAAAAAACAAACAAAGATTCCATGCAGATGAGAGATGATGGATAAAAAAGAGATGTACAAAGTTAAGGCAGTAGTGGTATAAACACTGAAAGGAATAGTTAGGGAAAATAGAGAGAGGGGGATTAATAAAACACAATTTATTTATTTATTTTTAAAAAGAGGGAATAGAATTAGAATCGGGTAAGGGGAAATAATAGTCTATATTAATAACTTGTTTTCTTTTTGGTTGGAAATGTATAAGCTGTGTAAGGGTATGGATACTATACCTCCATGATGGCAAACCTATGGCATGGGTGCCACAGGTGTCATGCAGAGCCATCTTGCTGGACACACAAGCTGTTGGCCAATTTACCTCCAGCTGAGCATGCACATGCGATTGTGCATGCATGCATGCGCAATTGCAGAGATCCAGCTGGTCTTCAGGCCTCCACTGTGCATGTGCGTGATTGCAGCAGGAAATCCAGCTGGTCTTCGAGCTCTCCTGCGCATGCACATGCAATTGCTCATGTGTGTGTGAATGCCTGTGTAGGCATGCACTGCATGTGCAAAAGCTGCATGCATGAGCAGATAATGCAGTTGCACATGGAGCTGCACGCAAGTGCGGATGGCATGCACAAAGCGTGTACTTTTCGGCACTTGATAAGTAAAAGATTAGCCACCACTGCTATACCTGAACATCAATAGATGGATGAATCTTAATATAAGGTGTGTAATGTTAGTACTAATATTAGAACTTTGTAAATGGTTAAATATGTTCACTATGATTAAGATCTGAATGAGAATATAAAATAAGATATGGAAAATAAGATGGGAATGAAATGATATGAGGAAACTGAATAAGATTTTTAAAAAAAAAATGAAGAGTTGTAATATTTGAAACACTAGTACTAACACTAGAATTGTATAGATGGTTAAATGGTTAAATATGATAGGAATGTAGAGAGAAAATAAGATATATAGACAATTAGGATGCAAGCTAAAATATATGATGAAATATTGAATAAGTGAAGAATGAAGAATATATTTAATAAATAAGAATATTGTTATGGGAATGTATAAGAGTATGAACTGTAAAATTATGATTATTATTAAAAACTTATATTAAGAGGGTTGACATCCAGGTACTATACTGTTCACAAAATGATACATTGTAATATACAGAAAAAAAAATAAAAAACTTGAAACAGAAAAAAATAATGTTATTACTTAAACTTATAAATGCAATATGGCAATATACTTGAATGGAAATTAAATTAAAATCATCAATGCAACATTTAAAAATCATTCAATTTCACTGGAATGAATTTCAATATATTAATAAAAGAAATGTTTACTGCAGGATAAATAAATGACCTATCCCCAAATCACTCTAACATTGGAAAAATAAATCTGTCATGTCAGTCATAAAGCATTTAAACACAAGAATTTTGGTTAAATTGTAAAAGAATATTAGAAGATGAGAAAGTGGAGAACATATCTCAGAAGCAATCCTCCCTAGTTTTGGGAGAATAAAAGTGAAGGGGGGAAAGGGTGCCTTGAGACTTGCAAAATTGATGTTAGCCTTGGAGGAAGTCCAGACAAGAAGCCGAGTATGATTTACATGTAGTCTTCAATTTACAACCCTTTGTTCAGGGACCATTTGAAATTACAATTGCACTGAAAAAAGTGGCCTATGACCAGTTTTCATATTGCAGCATCCTCATGGCCATATGATTAAAATTTGTGTATTTGGCAACTGGTACATATTTATGAGGGTTGCATTGTCCCATGATCAAGTGTATGATCATTTGTAATCTTCCCAGCTGGTTTCTGACAAATACAAATTCTGACCAATTGGGGCAGCAAGATTCTCTTAATGACTGCTTGGTTCACTTAACAACTACAATGATTCATTTAATAACTGTGGCAGAAAGGTCGTAAAATGGGGCACAGCTCACTTAATAACTGCTTCATTTAGCAACAGAAATGTTGGACTTAATGGTTGTCATTAAGTAAAGGACTATCTATACTAGCTTTATATTTATTATAAGGTTGCATTAAAAGAATTTTGCATGCCTGAAAATACCTCTCCCCTCCCTTACTTTTACTCTCCAAAAAGGGCATAAAGTAAAAAAAGATAAGTCCCTTCTGAGGTGTTTTCTCCACCCCCACCCCTCTTTCAGTCTCAGAATTCACTGATCAGATCAGATCAGATTGTTGTCTAGGCCAGGAGTCCCCAACTCCTGGGCTGCAGCCCACTACCAGGCCTTTAGCCGTTCGGAACCATGCCACACACTCCATTTGTGTGAGCAGTGGGCGCATGTGCTCACCGCTCATGAAAATGAAGCTGTTGCTGCATGCACCTTTGTACAAATGAAGCTGTGTGTGTGCACACTCATGCAAATGGTACTGCAAATATGCAATATACTTGCCCACCGCTCACATGGAATCATTCCCTCTCTCATCCCCACCTGATCCGCAAAGGCAGAAAGATTGGGGAACTCTGGTCTAGGCCACAACTACACCAGGCCACTCTGGTCTAGGCCACAGCTTTTCCTCCTTTCTCCCAAAGTCACCATTGCAGTCACAAACAAACTCATGGGGGAAATTTGTGAAAGAAATTTCCTTTGCACTACCAAGTGCTTCTAAAGTTTGGATTTTAAATGATCTATGTGGAGTCAGAGTAGCAGAGGATGTACTGTATGTTATTATTTTGAATTGTTATTGCTATTGAATTAAGACAGCATGCACTATCCTAATCATGCTACAGAACTCTAATAAAACTACCTTTTTAAAAAGTATACTTAATCATACACTCAACGTACTATTACAAATGTAATGCCCTGAAGACATACAATGGAATGTGTTAAGAAGAAAATATATTTTGCATGGATAGTCTTGGTAAAATGGCAATTAAGAGGAATTCTAGACTCACAGTGTGACAGCAATTTCACAATGTCTTTATATACAGATCAAATCAAACATACACCCATCATTATAAGAATAGTGCAGGCAGAAAATATCTATTGATACAAAATTGCAGCCACTTTAATAGTAATAAAACCACTTGAGGAGACTAAGGCTGCCATACCCATCAACCCAAAAGGCATCATCTATAGTTGTTCCCCTTTCCTGGTTTCAGATGAGAACTTACACTATGATTCATTGAGAGCTTGCTCCAATACAACAAACTACGATTAAATTTTATTTCCAGTTATAAAGAAAATGTAATGAAATAATGTACAAAAAGTGTTCCCAGCAGAGGGCATTTTATTTTCAAATATATACTTAGCTAGCAATAGCAATAGCACTTAGACTTATACACTACTTTATAGTGTTTTACAGCCCTCTCTAAGCAGTTTACAGTCAGCATATTGCCCCCAACTATTTGGGTCCTCATTTTACCGACCTCGGAAGGATGGAAGGCTGAATCAATCTTGTTTGTATAAGGAGTTTCCCCCATATCTATTTCACATTATATTAAACAAATATATTTCTACAATGGTCACTATCCATTTACAAAATATTAATATAAGGGTCTGGAGTTTTAAAAGTTACTCACATTTTTTTATATTTGAAAGATGAATTTACAGTGCCTGCAGTTTAAAATATGTGTTCTGCTATAGAAACACATCAAACAATTATATGTTTTATTCTGAAATAACCTGTCTTCAAAATGAATATTTTTTTAAAAAAAATTGAGCACTAATGTATTTAAATAGATAGTGGAGCTGAAAAAATATAGCGCTCAATTGGATAATATGTAATTTTCCAGTTAACTATTGGCTTCCATAATTTACTAATAATTTTGATGATACTAATGATCCAGTGATGCCTTTCAACTAGCAAAAAGCTTCTTCTATTCATAGAAAAGTTATTTCCCACTTACTGGAAAAATACTGTCTAAAATCAGCCCGCATCTACTGTTGCTCTTTCATGTGCTTTAACATATCAATTCTTTTTCTACTACTGCTGCTATATCTTCTGATACACCATGATGCTGACAAAAAAAATTCTCCCATTGTTGGAACAGTACTAATTCTGCATTTTTTTAAAAAATTAAACAATTGGCAAAAATATGTCTAATTTTTAACTGTGTAATCTCAAATTTTAGTGGCTCAGGTAATTCGTTCATCAGAATTTCCTCTTAATTTCTGAAGATCAGACCTTAGCTATCCTACTGATATATATTCCCCAAGATGTACTTTTTTATTTCTTCAGAAAATGTTCTTCTTCATGATGGTTAAAGCATTCCATCCTGCTGGGATGTATTGCATCAAGCACTGCTTCTTATGTTGAAGAGCCATAGATTTGTATCTTAATATATGAAATACTAGCTCAAATATAATTTAGGTATTTTTTTAAAAAATGAGTACAATGTCGGGGTTGAGTTTTTATCTTTGCTTTTGGACTTGGGTTTGTAATGGCAACTAAGCTTATTAGTTGTCTTATGCATCATTAACAACAAAAAGGAAGCAAATGGAAAGCAATCAAACTGCTTGCATCTGCATAATTGCCAAAACACCTAAAGACAAGAAATCCTTCTACTGTAATTACTAACAACATTTGGTGTGGAATGAATAATTTCACTGACTTTCTAGAATGGCAATACAGTACTTCAAAGAGAAGCCCTATTCAAAGCTCTGATTGCCTTTACGAGTACAATTAGGAGTGTTCATAGGCTGGGTGGGGTGTGGGAAGAAAAAAATGGTAACAACAACAACAACCAACCATGGATATCTCTGAGTACAATAAAACATGTATTTGTTGGAATCTGACATAAAATATAGAGCAATCCTGAAGCCATTTTCCGTATATGCAGGTAAGTTGTCTTATTAGAAACACTTACTGAAACAGTACAGGATACAGAATGTGAATA
>JAEANM010015749.1:0-13517 GCA_017656035.1 Myanophis thanlyinensis
AGCTTTGCTGGCTGGGGAATTCTGGGAGTTGAAGTCCAAACATCTTAAAGTCACCAAGGTTGAGAAACACTGGTATATTGTAACCAGCTTCCTCCCCGCTCCCAAAATGTGTGGAATGGGATTAAAACCGATAATTTTCCCCTTTGGCAGAGAGTGACCCTGAAAATTACTTTTCTTCATTGAAATATTTGCAGTGCTAAATATCTTAATTTGACCCTGGAGGAAAAAATAAAATCCATTTTAAATTAATGTCATCTCACTAAAACTTTAGGGTTTTTCCTAGAGAAATGACAGGTAAGTAATATTTAATCTAAATATGTGTAAATAACAGTTTGTGTCAGACTGAATCAGTTTTTTTTTTCAAATTGCAAAAAAAAAACTTGAACAAAAATGCTACAGATTTAAAGAAAAGTTAATTCTCACATTTTGGATCATGCAAGCCATAATTGTCAGAAAATCAACATGAAGAAATATCTTGACAATGTGCTAATGAGATCAGCTCAGTTGAATGACGGCCTCTAATGTTTCTTATTTCATGGGCCACATTTATTTAAGTGGCTGTCACCACCTAGTGGAAGGTAACAACAATCACAGCGTTCTTCCCCAGAAAATTACTTTGAAATAGGTACTTTACCAGGAAACATAGATAAGGCAGGCACGAAAAGTCCGAGCCCTCCTGAGCATACCCATGTGCTCTGAATTCATAAATGTCCATTTTGTTCTCCAAATACATGGAGACCTAACCTAATCCTAAATGGATTTGCCCCCCATGTATTTTACCACCAAAGGTAGATAATGGATCTTTGAAAACTGCCCTCTTAAACATACTTCCTAAGCACTCTGAATCCCTTGGCAATGTCCATTTTGCTCTCCAAATTCATGGAGACCACATCTGAATGCTAACTGAATTTGTTGTTTATTATTTATCATCATTCCCTTATTTCCCATATGTACCTTTACACCTATTGGCAGCCCCTAATTTACCGTCTGTTGGAGAAACCATTCATTTCAAATGAAATATGCTTTTTGTTTCCATGTCTTTCAGATCCAGAAGATGTGGACTGCAGTCCTCCTCTTCACCATGTAAGTTTTAACTGGGAATAAATGCATTTTGTTTGTCACAAAAGGAGATAACAACCACTCCAGGGCACTGCAACCGTCATGCCAGTTGCCATGTGTCTAAATTTTGATCACATGGCCATGGGGATGCTGCAATGGTGATAAGTGTGACCAACAGTTATAAGTCAATTTTTCAGTGCCATTGTAATTTCCAACAGTCACTAAACAATTGTTAATTTGAAGACTACTATATATATAGATGTGTGTGTGTGCCTGTGCGTGTGTTTGTTTTTATACAGGAGACCAGTTCTGATAAAGGTCTGGAGGCAGGACACTCCATCAGTGACGGGAGCCTGAATGTTTCTACCAACAGCCGAGAAAACATAATTGACATGGTGGAACATGCCAAAGACTCTGGGGAGGAACGCGAAGCCATCAGTTTCATTGATGCCCTCAAGATACCCGTGAGTGCAGCCCTTAGCAGTAAGCTGTCAAACACGGTTGGCCAAAGAAAAGGCCAAAGAGAATGGATGCCCAACTTGCAACTTGTGGATGGCAGTCCAGACCAGCGGTCTCTAACCTTGGTAACTTGGACTTCAAAGCTGGCTGAGGAATTCTGGGAGTTGAAATCCACAAGTTGTAAAGTTGCCAAGGTTGGAGACCCCTGGTCTAGACCCACTTAGAATCCACAATGACATCAAAGTGAGATCAGTATGTCATGACATCAACATGCAAATGGTGTAGTTAAAACAATTGCATGCTGATGTCATGACCTGGGGATTTCATTCGTTTCCCAACGAACACTTATGGATGGCATTTTGATTTTGGTCTAAACCAAGTGCAGGGGGTATGTTTGGCTTAGCCTTTCCCTCCACATACAGACTCAATTCTGTCATTTTTCTCTTCCTTGGAATTACTCCCAACAGGCAACCTATTTAAAAGGATCACACCAGCATCTTTAGTACAGTGGATCTAATAGCAACTGCAATACTGTTGATGATTTTGAACCAAATAAGATATTCAGTCTCAGTGAGCTGCACGGTGGTCTAGAGGTGAAGAGATATTTGCTTCCCACTTGGAAGATTGAGAGTTCAATTCTAGGCAGCAACAGATGTTTCTCTATCAGGGTACAAAGATAAAATATTTGCTGAGAAATACACATAGGCATCAGGAAGAGTATCCAGCCAGTCAGTGCTAGCTCCATTCAGTCGCCCTGATTCCAATCTGAAGCAAGGATTACAAGGTTGTAAAAAGGAGGGGAAAAAGGAGATTCATTCTTCTTAGCAAATTTCTCTTTGGGCTGGAGTGCAGGTTGGAGGAGGGAAGATTAAATGTGATGGAGGGCAAAACCTTCTCCATGGTTGTTCTGACCTAAATTAGAGCATCTCTTAATAAAAATAAATGAGTCAAAGCATTGCCTGTAAGAATTGTGTTTTCCCCATGTTTTGTTACTCAAATTTAAATTCAAAACTCACAAACTTCATTTAAGAAGAGTGAAACAGGGAATCAGAAAAGTTAGATCATTGATCTTCTGTCCTACATCAGATCTTGCTTTTTCTGCCTCCCAACTGATTTTGAGCATTTGCTGATGATTAATCCCTCTCTCTTTGTGTCTCTCACCATTGCAGGGAGTGATCGAATTCTCCTTCTGCCTCTTGTTTGCCAAACTTGTCAGCTACACCTTCCTCTATTGGTTGCCTCTCTACATCGTGAATGTTGGTGAGTCAGGAGCAAGTTACTTCTGAGTCCCAAATGACAATATTGGTCCAGGAAGTTTTGACCTACTGGAGCAAGTTTGATTTATGGTGTTTCCAAGGACTGTTTTGACACATAGCTGTCCAACACATCAAATTTCAGCAGTTGCATGCCAGCTAAATTTAATGGCACAACTGCAGGACCTTGAAAGCTATTGTGTCAACTGTAAATCAGGATTAAGAAATTCAAAAAAAACAACAACAACCCACAGGCTCTATCTCCTAGCATGGAAAATTCCAGATTCTGCTACTATGATCGCATGCTCTTGCTTATTATGTACCCAACCCTCCCAGGGTGCAGAATAAGCAAGTTAAATCTGGCCCTTGGTTGGTGAAACATTGGCCATTAATAGAACATTACATGAGAAAAATAATGCTCTGGTGCAATGTGAATCCTTGTGTGCTAGAGATTTTCAGGTCAACTACTTTGGGACACACACAGCTTCTTTAGATCAAAATAAGTTGGAGATTTATCCAGCTTACGATTGTCGAGGTTGAATAGCCATGACTCTTCAAATTATCAACCGTAGTTTTCCCAATACTGTTAATGTTTTTTGTTTTTTTTAAATTGGACCTTTGAGGAATTGGGCTCTTATGCGTGTAATGCATTGTAGCTTTGGGGAGCTGCTGATCCAAAGAGAAAAATGCTCTTTGGACCATGTTGGGGTTGCACACATAGCATTTGTCAGACTTGGCCGCTTACTTCCAAGCACCTTTCCCACTTTGAATCCTACATATTGCGCAGCCCAACAAAGCATGTTCTCTGCCATGGGTTGTTGACTGTCATTCATTCATGTTTACTACTCTTCCTTTCTGTTGTTGCAGCTCGCTTAAGTGCAAAAGAAGCTGGAGATATGTCAACTCTGTTTGACGTTGGTGGCATTATTGGTATGTTGGATTGATTTCTTTGTATTCTGCATCAGAGTCTAGGAAAAGGGGAGGTGTCAGGCTGTGAGTTGACAGTCTAGAGCAGAGATGGGTAGGAAGCATTTGGGTGCAAATGCCTCCCAAAGAATTTGGGTGGATTCTTCAGCGACTTGCAGATCATGAAGCATTTTTTTTTTTACTCCAAAAGCAACAACCATCAAACTCCTTCCCTGCCTTTAAATTTAAATTGCTGAAATGAAAGTAGGGCCACCAAATCTTGGCTGGAAAAATCTGGGTCAATACTAGATAGTCGGCCAGCGATCACACTTTTTTCTTTGTGTTTCTGCTGCCGCTCCATTTTTGCAGGCCAATCTGGCAGCTCTAGTGGAAAGTATCCGGAAGGAGGAAAAGGTGGAATGAATTTTTGTGTCGGTGGCCCTGGGAGCTCAGTTCGGCTTTGGAAAACCAAATTCTGGACTTAAGTGTAGGATCGCCACCTGCCTTCCCACCAGCTCTTAGCTTTGGCCTCTTCTACTGTGAAACCATACCTTTTTGTCCTGCAGGGGGCATCTTGGCTGGTCTCATCTCAGACTACACTGGTGGCAGGGCCACCACCTGCTGTGCAATGCTTATCCTGGCAGCTCCCATGGTGAGTGTTCCCAGATCCTCAGGTTCATGAGTTCTGGGTCTTGTTGGGAGGAATAACTATGCAAGAAGATAGTTAGCTTCATGCAATATTCTGGTTGACCCCGATGGAAAAGCTGGTGTTGAATTAAATAAACATTTCACTGGCAGTTTTTATCTACTACAATCTGACTTGTAAATAGTTCTATCTCATCCTATGTTTTATCAAATAAGCCATGGTTGGCTGGGGCTGTCCAAGCTAAAGCACAATTCAAGCGACCTTGGCCTATATTTTAGACTAGGTAAGGTAGCCTCTAAGCCCCTATTCAACTTGAGGTTGTCTTGATGTTTGGAAGCAAAGTTCCCATAATTGCTTGCCTTTAGCCATGCTGTTTGAAATTAATTGGAGAGCTTGAAGAATCCCAGATATTTTGTGAAGATGGTATTATCCAAAACAACTGGCAATATAAGAAGGGTTTGAGACAGATGCTGTGTTCCAGGTTCTTGGTGTGTTTTTCATTATGGATGAATTCTTAACTTGTTGCTTTTCTTTTGGTTCCAGCTCTTTTTGTATAACTACGTTGGCCAAAATGGACTAGGTACATCCATAGGTAAGTATGCATTACTTTCTGGAGATTTTTTTTGGCTACAAATGCATGTTAACTTTCCAAAAGAAAACCAGGACTGATTCTTACATTGCAGTGACCTGGATAGCAATATTGATTGTTTGATCCAGGCAGGCTTTTTGTTCATAAGCCAAGGACTACCTGTCCTTAGCTGGAAAATAACCTGGTTAGGTTGTAGGGCTGACATTCCTCTTCCTTTTTTTCCCCTCTAGCCATGCTCATTATCTGTGGTGGCCTTGTCAATGGACCCTATGCTCTTATTACAACCGCTGTGTCAGCTGATTTGGTAAGGATGAACTTGTTCTTTATTCACTCTTGCTACTTTTGGGCTTGTCAGCTGAGTCAACACTGGCAAGTTTTAATTCACCCAGGTGCACTTTTACAGCCCTGCATGTGCGCATTTGTAGATTTTTATTTCAGTTTCCCCAGGAGGGAGGTGATACTTTGCACAACTGTAATTTAGTGAATTAAAACGGTGGTGTAACAAATGTGTAATGTGTACTTCACTCCTCATTTGGCATCAAATGTCAAACACTCTGACTCCTGATATACATAGCTATGCATAAATACCTTGCATCTTCATCTGCTTTAAAATTTCTGGGCTTGAACAGATTTTACACGCATAGCACAGTGGTTCAATTATTTGGGCACAGCTAAGACATTTCTTTCTACCCAGTATAAACACGACACCTTGGATCAGTGAATCTCAGGAGAAGAAATTCTGAGAAATTCTTGGCTTAAAGCAACCCATAGAAGTTGAAACTTGGAAGGAATTTGAAACTTGGAAGAGAGCTGATTCAAAGCAATTCTATTTATCCAGCAGATATTCTGGAAAGGTTTTCTCATTCTCCTGTGGGTCAACCCTTCTCCATAGTAACTGTTCATGTAAAAAAAAATACTACTTTTTTTGGGCTGAAACTGATAAATATTCAGCTGATTTTTATTGCAGCAAGAATTGCAATTGTCACTAGAAACTTGCAAAAGACAAAACACAGAAAAACAAAGAAATTACATTATGTAGAAAACAAACGATTAGCCTTAGCAAACTTTTCAGGCCCTGAGTCCTTCATATAGGATTCAGACAGCATTCCTTTGCAAATCCTGAAGTAAACTAAAGCTGTTTCACACCCATGGACAAATCAGAGGGATAAAATGTAAGATATTTTTGAGCTCTGTGAAATTGCACATGTATCACACTCATCATAATCTGTACAAGCTCTATTTTTCCTTTGCATTTGTTTATTCATTGTTGGTTTTTTGTCCACTCCAGGGTACTCATGAAAGTCTCCAGGGAAACGCGAAAGCTCTTTCCACAGTCACAGCCATCATTGATGGAACAGGATCTGTAGGTCAGTAGCCAGATGCATGCCAATTTAATCCTTGATTGCATTTTAAATAACTTTGGTTGAGTTTAATAAAGATCTCAGTAAAATTGAGGTGTTTTTTTTTCCGTCTCCAAGGATCATAACAATGAGAAATGGGTAGTAACCCTTTCCAAGAGTCTTTCCTTCATAAAGGTAGTCCTCGAATTATGACTCAAATTCACAGAACATCAAAACTGGATCATAAATAGTTTGGGGGCTGTCCATCATAACAGTCATTAAGCAATCGGTTGTAAGTCCAGGACTACCAGTATCTGGCTAATACAGTGTGATTCCTTTTGAGTCTAAATCCACTCTTATGAATGGCTGGCACAAAATCCCAATTGCCTGATCCCAGAAACATTCAAACAGCTGCACATGCAGGGATGTATGTTGACACGCGGACTTAACATCCTTCCCTGCAGTTGTATCTGCATCTGAAAGAACATGCATTTTGATCACATTATCTTGTCTTGTTGAAGCTGTCAAGTAATTTTCCGCATTAAAAACGGCTCTTATGTTTGGATACCACCCAGAAGATTGGCAAAAGCATTTTGATTGTCCATCGTTTCCTTCATAACTCTAGCTTAGGACCTTGTTCCCACCTGGCACTTTATGTCATGGTCTGTAACCACGTGTTTGTTACCTCATTTCCCCTTGCCCTCCTTGGGGACAGTTACTAAGCAAGGACTCCCAACTCTACTATCCTGGAAGGTGTGGACCTTCTACATGACATGAGCTGGACTTTCATTGTGCTCCTCAGTTGCTGATCTTTTGCGTGATTTCCATTTTCAGGTGCTGCTCTTGGACCTTTGCTAGCAGGCTTGATCTCCAGCTCTGGCTGGGACAACGTCTTCTACATGTTGATTTCAGCCGATATTTTAGCATGTCTGGTAAGTACCTTTTCAGGACTTTTCTGCTCCTACTTCGCACTCCATTAAATTTGTTTAATTAAATGCGAATGGCAGAAGGTGAATTCTTCTTCCAATTGCACTAAAAAACAAAACAAATTGGAGACCTGCATCATGAAATTTGGAAAGAAGCAATTAATAGAAGACAGTGTATTGGTCTGAGGTGCATGAATACATTATGCTTATATTAAAATAAACCAGATAAATGTAATCCATTGTAAACTTTTGTGCAGAAAAAACAAAACTCATGGTAGAAGTAATTTTGAGTGTGTCTTTTGCTTTCAGCTCCTTTCACGAGTAGTGTTCAAAGAAATTCGAGAATGGTGTGGCTGCTATACAAGAAAAAGAGGGTAAGTGTCTGGAAAAAAAACATATTCCAGATGTTGATAACCTGTGTTCCAATCCTTTGGGAAAGTTCCATACAAAATTCCCTAGATTTTCAACATTATGAATCTCATTTTGCTTTCCAAATTCATGGACATCTAATCCTAACCCTCTAGCTATGAGATACAAAAAAATCCCCTTTTCCAAACCTGTAATGTCCCCTTAACTATGTTATTATAGCTTTTGTTTGACATTAATTCATCAATAATGTTGGATGCAAAATAACTTATGCGAGTATGTTCACTATTTCTCTCCTCGTGCAAATCTCAAGTATATGATTCCTTGCCGCATTAATTTTCCTTCCGTTTTGTGGCATCTCTGAGTTCAGTGCCGTTGTGGAAGTTGTGTGAGCAAAATATGCTTCTGGTGGCCTATTTATATTTTAAAAATTACAAATGACGAGCTAAAAGGGCAAGAAGATTAAGTAGTTCTGGACTAGGCAGTAAGGAAAGAATTTGGCCCGTTAAAAAGGAGCATTCAGTGAAAACCAGGGTCAACTCTCTGTACAATGTAGTGATGTCAGATGTGCTACTGTATTTTCAACACAAGCCTGAACATGTTGAATTCAGCACAGAACTCACTTGAGTAAGCCACAATTTTCAGATCATTTGTTTTGCTAAACCTATCACTCCAATAGGCTTGGAGTTGCTCAACAGGTATACTAAGCTTCATTTCCCTTACATTCTAAACAGTTTGGGGATGAATATTAAAAGTCCAATGGTTGGAAGGCAAGAATTTGGGGGAGTGTACTCTAAACTATGCCTATTCAGAGCAGGTGGTCTCCTTGTTTTACTAGAGTCCCTTAATTAGTTCACCCAGAAATAAATTAATGAATTCAGTGAATTTCAACTTGTGGAAACTTCACACAAGATATCTTGGGAAATGATCATCATTACTGCAGATTTGACTTTGTCTGAACAGTCATCAGTGTTCCATGATTATGCTTTGTCTGCTAACAAATCACCTATCAAAGAATGTTGATTGTTTATTGTCTAGGTGCACAATTGAGATAAATAAATTGAGTGATTTAAAGCATTGGTTCTCAACTTTGATCCTCTCAAGAAAGGCATGGACCATCTTTATGGCAGACAGTTCATTTAGACATGGCCAATTTAATTATCAAACTTCCCAATCATGTACTGTATATATTCCATTCTTGCTTGGCCTTCGTTTTTCATATTGACTATTTTCCATCTAAGGAACACTAAGGTACTTCAAAAAGCCTTCTGCATCTTATTAGGTGCATCTGATGGTCTATGTCCTAATGTCCTCACCTTAATATTCAGGGTTCAAGCCAGACCACCAAGTGTTTTCCATTCTAGTCCTGTTCCCTAATTTTCCTTAATAATCTGTGGTTACCAAGTATATTTGGAGGTTCAGAGGTGGATTGCAAGTCCCTTGTAAAGGGGGAAAAAGGAAGAAAGGGAAATTGAGATTTTTCCAAAATCAGGATCATTCCTTCTTGCTCATCGGTGACCTTGCTTTGGCTCACGAACTTTCTTTCTTTCTTTCTGTGTTTCTTTCTTTCTTCCTTCCTTCCTTCCTTCCTTCCTTCCTTCCTTCCTTCTCTGATCCCAAAAAAACCCCAACACCTAGCAGTTCCCATCACACTTCTGTCAGCACTTGTTCTCTGAGTCTGTTATAAGAAACAGTGATGGCATATTGTCCTTCTGTCTTTTTTCAACAGACTTTTGTCCTCCGTCTAGGAGCATCTGATTTAAAGCTACTCTTTAAATCAGGGCATAACTTACTAAGCAGGGCCCATATTGTAAGTTATGCCCCAATTTAAAGAGTAGCTTTAAGTTTGAAGGTTTTAAGTTAATTCACAAGTAACCCTCCCCCCCCCCCCAAAAAAAAAGAAAAAAAGAAAGATCCTGTCTTTGAGGGCCTCTTGGCCAAGCAAGCCAACAGGTGCAGCTCAAGATCTCTGGCAAACAGGCAAATTCCTATAAGATGTTGCTTGGGTGAATGCGCTCGGGAAAGACAAGGATCAATGGGAGTTGCCTTTGCAACCATTAGCGCAACCATTGAGAACCACTACTTACAAGCAAAGAACCCTGCTGAGTATCTTCTGCATACGCTTTTGACATCTTGCTCCAAGATACCTGGTCCATTTTATGTTAATTATATTTGCAGGTCACTCACCATTTTTTGAACAGTCACGCTCTGGGGCCATAAATCCCGGTAAGTCTGTTTCAAGCCCCCGGTGTGCCTTGACAGGTCTCTCTTGCCTTTTGGTGTCTTCGGTTCCAATAATTAAAGATGTCCTTGACCTTCTACACCTTCTTGGGATCTTATTTCTTGAGTATCTGGTGGTGGAGAAAAATCAAAATATCTGCGATAGAGCCCTGCACGATGATTAGAGTCCTTGGGCTTTCTGCACTCTTTTCTTGATAGAGGAAGAATTTTAACCTCAAGCTTCCAATGCTTTCTTTTCCTGCCTTTTGAACACTAAGCCTGAAATGCAGGTGTGACTTCTGAGCAGGATGTGTGAGTGACACCGTTTGGCCTTGGTTGGGAGAGGTCCAGAGAAGTTCTCCCAAGGTCTTTCCCACATACCTTAAACCATCTGAGCTGATGGCATTTCTAATTGCATCCTCTTGTGTGTTGCAGCTTTAAAGAATTCTGATGTGGTCTGCCTGGCCAGAGGAGTCCATCGAGGCAAGAAGAAACAGCATTGCCAAGAGGGGCCGTTTGTTGCCCCCACCCCACCCATGCAGCTCATGTGGGACTAATTAATGAGCTCCAGAGACAAAACTCTCCTACAGAAATGCTAGCCAGGTCAATCACTGGCTTCACTTTTGGTTTTTAACATGATTGACAGTGGAAAGCAGGGGGGGAGGAAATACAACAAGAGAAAAAGAATGGGCACAGCTGGAATCCAGGTGGAGTCCCCAGACATTTGTTTTTCTATCAGTTGCCAGATGCATTCCATTTTGTTTTTACTGTTAAAAACAGAGAACCAAGTCCAGGATTCATTTCTCCACCTGGAGGAAGGAAAAGCTTCAGTCACTCTTGTAATTGCTGCTTCTTCCACACAGTCCTGTTTTTCATTTCTGGAGCTGTTTTTATTTTATGCAAAACCACTGCCAAGTGTTTAATTTGAATTACAAGAACAACCCAGGGAAAAGAAGTTTCCTCCTAAGCCAACCCCCCTTTTTTACTACAAGTTGTATGTTAATGATAGCTATTTCTACTACAAGGACATGAAGCTCAGTGTAAAATGATACCAGGAGCAGAGGCTGTCACAGGGTGACTTCAGAATGGCAGTTATAAACCATCCTTAAACTCAGAAAGAAAAACTTTTGTGTTGCAGAGGTGGATAACATTTGGGAGGGAAAGGCTAGTGAGTTTCAGAAAGTGAGACATGGCAAGCATTTTATTTTTATTTTTGGTTGAACTTGCAAATTTAAGGGACATCTCTGAAAGAAGGAAACAACAAACCACTTCCACGACTCTGTCAGAAGACCATTGTCTTCCCATTGTCTATTCCTACTTTACAAGTAGGAATACAAGGTCCTACAATCCTTGAAATATCTTCAACTGGAAAGCCAATGGGAGGCTAATGCAATGATTTCTTCTTACTGAAAGGAGGCTCCTTTAGAAGAAATGTTCGATATTCTAACCTCCCCAGCTTGCAGTTGGTCAGTTGCAATTGGTCAAGTGTGATCAAGACTTCTCTTGGACCAACTGGATCTAATTTGGACAGACAGGCATGAAAACAACCCCTCTTCATTGAGCCAGACTTGAGATTTTGTGTGTCTAATCTCTTTTCTCATATCTTTCACCAACATAAGAGAGTTGCTGCTCTTAATACAGGCAACATGGCCAACGTGTATTTTACTGTAAGCTCTGTTTACCCCAATTGTCTGGGGCAAATAATTATGGAGGATGTCAAAGTATTCACATTGGATGTTTGGAAGAATAGTCAGGTCAGCAGAATGGGGGTTTCATTCTGATCAGGGATATCTCACCTTCCTCTGGAGATGTGTTTGAGTTTGTTGAAGGTGGCCTCCAGGGTAAGACACCAGATCCTCCATTGCACAAAGATTCCTTAAGAGTTAGGTGTGAAGGAATGCAAGGTTTACGTCTCTGTGGAGTCCTCCCATTCTGCTTTTGTTAAACCTCGTCATCTAATGTTACGGAAAAGAGTTTTTCTTCCCTGCAGAAGAAAATGCTAGTGAAATTCTCCTAGGGAATTAATACAGGGTGCTTTCATTTAACTCAGTTATCAGTTGGCCAGGAATGTGTTTTGTCTTTCATTAAGTACAGTCATTGTATTTGCAGTGGACTTTAAATGGTTCAGGGAACCACTTAAAGAAAGACATACAGTATAAACTTCTGTCCAGTTTCTATTGCATCTCTTCCTTTAAGACAAGTGGTCCCCTCAAGCGCTTTGATTTATCTCAAATCACAACGGAAGGCCTCATGAAGGGAATTTCATCCTCCCTTCCAAATTAGGATTTCTTTTGCCAGATTAGAGAGTGAAGTCAAGCAAGGAAGCTGCAGAAGGACCAAAAGAACAGTGTTTGGTGAAGTTCAGAAGAGAATTAAGTTCAACAGTGCCAAGTCAAATTGGAAAGCCAACTAAGAAATATCATGAACTCCACTAGCAAAAGTTTATGTCATAACAACTCGGATAGGCTTTAGATCAGAGGTATCCAACCTTAGCAACTTTTAAGACCTGTGAACTTCAACTCCCAGAATTCCCCAGCCATCTGTGGAAGAATTCTGGGAACTGAAGTCCACAAGTCTTAAAGTTGCCAAGGTTGGACACCCCTGCTTTAGATTAAGACGAAGCTCTGGATAGTTTATGTAATGTTTACTACCTTGTATGTAGAAGAACTTGCTAGTGATGAAATCTTGTGATGTACTAGTTCCATTCGTGTAACAAGTAAAGACTCGCCATGAATTTTATTCATATTGTAGCCTACTTTGTTTGGGTTTACAGAGGTATGAGACTGATGCGGAGGTATAAGTCCAAAGTTGGCCAGACTTAACTTGTCTGTGTATTTCAATTTTTAATCTCTGTGGTCTGATTCATAGATCATACCAAGCTTGTCATTTGTTTGGTTTGGGCATAGCATTTGAAGTCTATCCTGTTAATTGCTTCAGAAGCCATGGTTAAACAAACAGTGGCTTATTGGGACCAAGACTGTAGCCATCTCAGTTGCTTGATTTCTACAGTGAGCAGTTCCAGCCACCACTGATAACAGGTTAATAGCAAATTGTAAACAGTCCCTGGACTTGCCTCTGAGCTATCTAATTATCCTTCTCTCTTTTTGTTCTGAATGTCTGTTTAGCTCCTTAAATACCATTGAATATCCCCTGTGGATTTACCTCTGTTATGCATTATATACATTTTATAAAAGACGGTTTCTTTAAAGGAGAGTTGGAATCCTCTACTCTAGCTGAAGTGCTGTCTGTATGATGGCTACCACCTCACCAGGGTAAATCTAAATATTGATGCCCCCATCCATCTATAGCGACCAAGTAGCCCCAATTTCTAGAATGGCTGAAAAAGTGGGCCAGGAATAAATTAGCGTTTGATGTTTGCTTTTGCTAAAAGTCCAGAACAACTGTTAGTAATTATAATGTAACATGTAAACTATGTCCTCGTGTACAATTTTTAAGGTATTACATGGACTGGAAATAAATCAAACTTTTCAACGCTTCCTTTAACTAAAACAATGTTTCTCAACCTTGGCGACTTTAAGATGTTTGGACTTCAATTCCCAGAATTCCCCAGAATTCTGGCTGGCTGGGGAATGCTGGGAGTTGAAGTCCAAACATCTTCCGAAAAAGAGGCCTAGAGAGACGTTGGAGGACTACCCACTCTGAGTCTGACCAAACACTTTTGCAATCCCATATTAGGACGTATTTAGTGGCGATAAGGACGGAGAGATGTTCTTATCTCTCCGCCCTTATTGC
>JAEANM010015750.1:0-13517 GCA_017656035.1 Myanophis thanlyinensis
GGATAGCTCCGCCGGCCGCTGCTACTGCAGAAGCTGGCGGAGGAATCCCTCTCGCATGGGGGGGAATCCCAAGCTCCCGCGGCTCTGCCCGGCCGCACGGAAAGACATGGAAAAACTCTGACGGGGGGGGGGAATTTAGATACCGGCGTATAACGCGCACCTATGATTTCAGCACTGTTTTCAAGGAAAAAAGTGCGCGTTATATGCCAATAAATACGGTATTTAATCAAGATACACAACTCTGGAAAATTTAGCTGTTAATGAATTAGTGGTTTGCTATTAATGAAATAGCTGGTTTGGTCTACTGGTCCCTGCCAGATACCACTATATTGTGGGTTCTAGTCCTTGATTATAGATAAATGCTGTTTGAGTGACTTTGGGCTAGTCATTGACCTCACAGGAAAGATGATAGGGAAAACAGAAGGAAGTATTAGCTATGTTGACTATTATGGATTGAATTGCAACAACTATTATGATTTTAATTGTAAGCCATCAAGAGTCATTTTGCAAAGGAAGACAGGTGGCATGTAAATTTAATAAATAAAATGTTATCACCTGATGTTATTTATAAAAATAATAAAGGTGGAATATAGTTAAATGCATAACAACTATAATTAAACGCTGTTCTATTGTTGATATTTTCAGGGTTTTTTCTTACCATGCAGAGATGTTCTTAAAATAATTAAGATTTTGCTCCAAATAGATATTTTCCCCCAAAAAATGTTCACAAAGCTTTATTTACAAGATTAAGAAATATGAGTGAGCTATACATGAGAAAATATGTCAGAACATACCATAACTTCTTCTCGTAACTGTCCCAAAGGCACTGAAAGCTGATTAAGGGCTTTGTCCATGCCAACCTAAAGAAATTCCCAAAACATATTACTATTAATAAACAGTTTAAAAAATAAATCTAAGGAATGTTTTAAGGTATTTCTTCTTTTTTCTGTCACTTCTTTACTGATATATTCTACCGCTTGTTGGTGTTTTACTGTTTTCTAAATTTATTTTTTAATGTTAAAACTAAACATAAACATTGGGCATGTAAAACAGATTCTGTAAATGCACTCCATTTCTATTAAGAAACATTTAAAAATATATGTAAAGTCAACTTTTCTTGTTTATGCAATATTTCTAGGGATTGTCCATTTTAGTCCTAACACCAGCACTAGCTTTATTAAATAACCAGTTTTCATAGAAGGGTGATGGGGGGCTTGGGGGAGGAGGCAAGAGATAAAACACATGTGTTGTCAGGTCATGTGAACTCCTTACATACAAAAGGGTAGCGTTTGCATTTTGATACCACAACACATTTTTTGGGGTCATTTTCATGTCATTGTGGCTGAGAATGCTTCCACTTTTGGGGAGCTTGTATCCCTTGATCACTTATTTTTTTAGTACTTTGAGACATTTTGGCTTCATTGTACATCTTTGATTTTCTGCTAGTTCATGTTTCCTATGGTAACATAGCATTTGCATATTTAATTATTGGATGCTACAAATCTTTCAATGCTTACTTTTGAAATTAAATACTTACTGATAGAAAAAAAAAACCAAACCAAATACCCTGTGGTAAGATGGGCAGCCAATAAATGTTACAAATAAATAAATAAATATACAACTTGGTAGAAAATCACTTTATTCTTTATTTAGGTCACAATCAAATTGACTGCTCTGGAGAGCCTACGTGCTAAAATGTGCATCTACTATGTACAGCATGCTCTCTTCTCATCAGGGTACATTATCAGACTGCAGGCAGCCTGTTAAATAACTTGGAACTAGACCAGAAACTCTTAAAGTCACATTGAAACTAGTAGGATAACCAGTCAAATAACTAACGTAACTACTGTTGGTTTAAATTGGACTTCATCATAAATAATTTTCTTTGCAGTGACATTTTTTTCTACGGCATATTTAATCTTAGATACTTGGGGAATCTATAATTATAAATGCTATAACTGTGCACTAAAGCCACATAAGGCAGTCTATCAATTTACCAGGTTGGTAGAGAGATTAACAAAATCTGCATAATCCTTGTTTATTAATTCAATCATGGCAGTTTTAAGAAGCTTGTAGTATAATTCAAGATCATCACGAAGTTCTTCCAGCTGAACACGTTTTCTGCACTCGGACACAAAGTGATCAACATCAAAGTCTGGCTGCAAAAGAGAACAGTATAAAAATGTGTAACTGTTGAGAAATGATCTATCATACAAACTCTAATTCTTTACAAAAAAAGAAAAGCAGGATTTACTTATCTATGAAATATATAGGCTACCCCAATCTGCTACGACACTGGGTAATTTGCTTTATAGAGCTATCTATATCTATTATATCTATGTATCATCAAATGAGAAAGTCTGAGAAAACAATCATTTAGAAAAGCATAACAGAAGGTCCATTGACCGCTCTGACTCAAATCATAGGGAAAGAAGCAGATGTTCAGGTGAGGGCGATACAAGTCTTGGGGGAATTATCTCCATGTGGCAGGCATTATGAAAGAGATGACCTGACATTGTTTAACTGATATTTAACTATATGCTTATGAAACTTCCTGAAGAGATAACAAACTGATAAACTTGATGCCCTTTCAAACTTGTCCTGCTGAAGAATAGGGTGGAGTCATAAATAATCTTTTGTTTTGAGTTTGTTCTAGATTTTTTAGGGTTCATTTTAACAGAAAAGAATTACATATGACAACTCCTCATTCTAAGGAAGTAATAGAGGGGCTTTGAATGCAGAGATCAGTGTACACTCTTGACCTTTTGCAGGTATAGCAAGGACTTCAATACTAAGTATATCAATACTGTGTAACCATTTAGTTGTTGGCCTTGGCTGGGGATATAAAATTTGTCTTGATTGGAAAAAATAAAAACTAGAATCAGCAAGTGGAACTAAATGAAAAGGAGATTTTAGATGTTAGTATTGTACTTCTTGTTTCTCAAACTAGAGAATTCAATACCACCATATATAATGACCACCAATCTGGGCCATCTTCCAAGAAAATTATCCAAGTTCATGGAAGATAAGAAATCAATGGAGATAGGACAATACTACAACTATACCTTTATTACAAGAGTCAGCATGATTCTGAATCTCAAGAATATCATCCATTTGTTCTTCACACAGGCATCTATTTAGTCACCATTAGAAGATATTCCAGTTTCTTTCCAGATGCAATTCAAGGTGCTGGTCATCACCTTTAAAGATCTATTATTGTCAAGCTCGGGGAAATCAGGAAATCCAGGCAGTTCAAATGAATATAAAGGTTTATTGCAAGCTCAAGCTCTCTCCCAGAATCTGAATTACTAATGGTAAAAACAAGTTGCTGGTAGATAACAATCAGTGGAAATTAAGGTGGGCTAGACTTAGATTCTTTGTGGGAATGAAGGCAATCGTCTCCTACCCCTATACGGTACAAGGCTAGTTTATCTGCAGGATTGCCTTCCCCTAGGGACTTTTATCCATTCCTACCAGGTCAGCTAGGGTGGACACACTCCCTATCCTTTCTAAATATTTCCAATGGATGGGAGTTAGGAAGTGCACCTTTTCTGTGGCAGCCCCTGCTCTGTGGAACATTGTGCCCCTTGAACTTTGGCAGGTTTCTGCCTTCCTGCACACATCAGAAGTTTGACAATTTGGAAGTTTTTATTGTTTTTCATGTGTTGAGTCTTATAGATCTAATATTCTTTTGTAGGTTTCTTTAAATTTTGATTGGGAGCCTTGCAGACTTGGTTATAAAATGGATATATAAATGTTTTAAATACATTTAGGTAACTATTGAATTTAGGTCTAATTGCTCTACTTATACCTTTACTGTTCTTTTCTAGCCAAATTCATTTGCAACGAATTCTGCAACACACTACTGGGCTGCATATATTCCAAGATCTCAGGATAAGATACACTATGGTTAATTAGGAAAGAAAAGGGCTCCCTGTAGATTTTATTTCACTAGTCATTACTAATTATAGGGGGCAGCGCTCAACTCTGTTTCGAGGCCATGAGCCAGTGCTGTCCAAAGACATTTCCACAGCCAAGGCAGCATGACATTGCAGAGTGGTTTTCTCCCCACCAAAGTGGTACCTACTTGCATTTGCATGCTTTGGTAGGTGGATAGGAACTAGGCAAAGACAGGAGCTCACACTTCTCGCACGACACTCAGGTCTCAAACCTAGACTGTCGGCCAGCATCTTAACCACTGAGTTCTCGCACTGCCCTATAGTTAATTAGGTTAATATACAACAGACAAGCATTCCAATGATTAAGAAAAAGATACAGAGTTGTATCTAACAATTAGTGAACCAAAATATTTGGATGAATAGCTAGGCGCTGCTATAATTTCAAGTTCAATTTGTCTTCCATTTTCTCCATATGTACCCGCTATATTTATTAAATTTATTGGCTACAGTTACAGGGTAACTTTGGGCGACTATTTGAATAATCTTATTCAAACTATCATGGCTTCCCTCAAAGATTTATCAACATTATGGAATCCAATCTAGTGACAGAGTTAAAACATTTTCATGATAATATACCAAATCTATAATATAACCATGTCTTCTCTTCCTTTTCCTTAAAAAAATGGCAATTTAACTAGTCAATTTAATATGGTTTAGAGCAAGGATTCTCTTGGAGGAATCATAAGCATTTTTTTTTTGAGGGGCAAATCTGTAGCACAGGATTGTAAAATCCTTATAGAACTAAAATCTACAAAGAACTACTAAATAAATTATAATCAAGTGGTAAAATAATGTTCTGTGTTAATAGATACAACAATAAAGGCAATAATGTGACTAAAAAATTAAACAGACAGCAATATAACTGCAGATATCTACATAATTGCAGATTCTGTTGGGTATGTTTAATTCTTAAAGGTATTCCTAGAGAATTTGACAAGCAACTACACCACACCTAGCGTCATTTCACATTACCATAGTATTGCAATCAGAAACTAAGTTGAAATTTGAAATTGATAAGTAAAATTAGACAACATTCATAATATAGGAGAGATAAGAGATAAGGAGAGATCTTTGCAAAATTCTCTATACAGATCCTCTATAAAATGAGTATAAAGAACAGCATCTAAAGGAGCTGGAAATAATCTAAAATCTATCATGATATCTTTCCTACATTTTTCTTTACTACCATATTAAGAACATCAGTTACATAAATAGAACCAAATGATTAATTCATGTAATCATCTTCTCCATTATTCTTAAATCATTACTAAGCTTTGTCATTAGAACAACTTCCCACAACTGGCTTAACAATTTTTTCTCTTGAGAACTCCCCCACCCTAAGTTAAATATAATGTGCTGGGCTGTGATAAATCACATGGCAATCAACATTTTACTTGGGCAAGAGAAATTTTGTAATCAAGAACATCTTGCATCATATTATTGATTTTAACTCAGTATATTTAAAGTCAATTTGTGATACACTGATACGTTCATGGAACTCTGTGTTTTTAGATAACACTTCTTGACACCTGAGTTTATTTTACATAGGCCAAAGGTTTGTGAAATTTTCTGTGAGTTTTGTGAGCTTATGACATCCATCTACCAGATGCTAAAGGCACACTTAGTTTTTTTTGCTCAACAATTTGAACACTGAAACGGAGTTGCAATTGTATCCCCCCCCCACTCCATCTTTTTTCACTTCAGCAATGGTTCTGTGGAAAAGAATTTTCTTGCCCTTATTGTTAAATAACTGGGAGTCAAAAAATCTTGGAAGCCAAGAGACAGATGTGTTGGATGTTCTATCCCAGTGGTGGCAAACCTTTTACTTACTGAGTGCCGAAAAATATGAGCTTTGTGTGTGCGATCTACACTTGCGTGCGGTTCCTCCATATGCGCTGCATGTGAAACACCATCTGGGCATGCATGCAATGCACATGTACTGCACGCAGGCACTCACACACACGAGCAATCATGTGTGCATGCACACGAGAGCACCAAAGACCAGCTGGATTTCCTGCTGCAATCGCGCGCATGCTCAGTGGAGGCCCGAAGACCAGGGTCTCTGTAATCGTGCATGTGTGCATGCACAATCGCATGTGCATGCTCAGCTGGAGGTAAGTTGGCCGACAGCTTGTGTGCCCACCCGTGCCATAGGTTCGCCATCATGGTTCTATCCCAATGCACACACATTTTTAGCACACCTTTACAGGAAATTGTAGATGTTTGAACTTGAAGTGGTAGTCTGATGGGATCAGAGGAATTCGGGGTATGAAAATGGCTTTTCCCTGATTGATGCCTGTGAAAATCGTGGCTTCGATTACATGTTCATACAGAGTCTTCACCTGAAGCCTGGTGCCATTGCAGAGTTTTGGAAGGGTTAATCAAGCTGGGAGGATTAATCAATTTAAAACCAGACAAATACTTATTAGTCCAAGGCACTGATCTCATTTGTGACTGATTAATGTAGGGATTATTAGTTGCATACTTTATTACAGCCTGTCTACTGACTTGGGGATGTGTTTTACAATACTTTTTTCTAACTTCCCTTACTTGTGTTTTCCTAATTGCATCTGTAAACCTTTTCCTGCATTTTCCCCTTTTTTCCCTTTAACTGGTGATAGAAAGAACAGATTCATCTGAACTGAGGAGATCAGTGATTTGGGGCTGGGACACTATGCAGGAGAAATTCAGTTCACAATCCATTGGCTCAGTGGTGATTGAAACTCATAAGAGAATATCTCTCCTGCTGCCTTGAGTCCGGAAGCAGTATACGTTTTGGTGAGATAGCGATGTTTAGTACTGTAAGGAGTCCTTAGTGACGGAGTGGAACGTGTGTGCCAGTTTGAACTGAGATAACGGAATGTGAGGCAAGTGGCAGTTTGAACACAATTCTTTTCAGGTGTGGAGGGGGGTAGAATGTCTAACTCCTTAGCATCAGAGCATGTTAATTACAAATTACTAACTACTAATGATCTGATGGTCATTTCGAAAAATCCTTTCTTAGCGAGCACCTAGAAGCCAAGAGGAATATACATGCCGAATTTCAAGTTTGTAGGCTTTATGGTTCTGGAGATTTCGTGTTCCTATGTGAGTGGTATTTCGCTTATATATATATATAGATTAATCAAAGGTCTGTAGGAATTTCACACATAAAACCTTTTATGAAGTTTTATGATGGTCTGGCAATAGTGGAGAGCTTTTACAATGTAAGGATAAGTTTTGTTGATGATCATGGTTATAGGCAGTCCTCAACATATGATCACAATTGAGCCCAACATTTCTGTTAGTAACTGAGACATTTGTTAAATGAATTTTGCCTCATTTTACGTCCTATCACGATTGTTAAGTGAATCACTGCCGTTAAGTTACTACCACAATTGTTAAGTAAATCTGGCTTCCCTATTTACTTTGCTTGTCAGGAGGAGACAAAAGGGGGACCCCTTGGGACACTGCAATATGAGTCAGTTGCCAAGACCCTTTGGTCATGTGACCATGGGGATGCTACAATGGTCATGTGCAAAAAATGATTGTAAGTATTGCTGTAACTCTGAATGGTCACTAAATGAGGCTTTGTAAGTTGAGGACTATCTGTATTTTTTATTTCAAATTGATCAATGGCTTTACGCTTGCATATTTTTAAATTAGTTTTTATGGGTACTCTTCACTTACTGACTGCAACTGGGACTAAGCAACTATTATCACTAAACAACATATTCATAAAGTGAAAAATCCTATGACCATGTCCGGCTTACGACAGCAATTTTTCAGTTTTAGCTGGAGTCATTAAGCATGACATTCCGTGACCACAACCTGCAACTTCCTGCCAATTTCCCACTTGCTTGCGGGAAGCCAGTAGAAAACTTTGCAAGTGGCGATCATGTGACCACAGGTGTTGCATCCATTGTAGATGTGAGTCAATTGCGAAATGCTTGAATTGTAATCATGCAACCGTGGGGACATTGTGACGGCTGCAATTTTGAGAACAGTTGTTAAGTCTACTATTTATTCAGTGCTGCTGAATTGTCACTAAATGGTTAGTAAGCAAATACTATCAGTCATTGGATTGTTTTTAACCAGTTGTGAACTACCCAAGTCTCCTAGATGAAATACAGGTAATCCTTGACTCATGATGTTTCATTTAGTAACTGTTCAAAGTTACAATGGCATTGAAAAAAATGTCACTTACGACCATTTTTCACACTTACAGTCTTCATAGCATCCCCATGACCATGTCATCAAAATTCAGATGCCTGGCAACTGGTTCAATACTTATGACTGTTGCTGTATCCCAAGGGCACGTGATCCCCTTCTGCGACTTTTTGACAAGCAAAATCAATGGGGAAGCCCGATTGATTGAACAATCATTTTGCCAACTTATCAACAGCAGCGATTCACTTAACAACAAGTCGTAAGATGGGACAAATGTCACTTAAACATCTTGCTTAACAACAGAAGTGTTGGGCTCAATTGTGGTCATAAGTCAAGGACTACCTGTAATCAGACATATAAACCAGATAAACAATAACATGCCACCCTTACACACACACACACACACACACACCAATTCATACATAAGACCACAACACATTAACAAGCCAATTTACATGGTTTCATAAAAAATAAAATCTCATTGAGCACTTCATGGATTCATTTTGACAATAGAAAAGTGGTTTTATTCCTTCTGCCTCCTGGATTGTTTCGATTCCCCAACCCAGTCCGGGCATTTCTTGGGTATGTCTTCCACAAAAATATTAAATCAACTTTGACTCTTGCTCAAACTTTCGAGATCCAAGTCGGGCCCCTGGGGCTTCCCCCACCAGACCGAATCCCTGGGGGAAACATCGCCGCTTTTGAAAGCTCAACCCACCGGAGCGCAGGGTTTCCCTCGACCGAGTACGGAGCTCTCCGACACACCCACAAAACACAAATAAAGAGCGCGGCTTCTCTGGCCTTGAAGGAGCAAGAGGAGCCACTCCGCCTCTGCCTTTTGAGGGGCTCCGGGTGAAAGCAGGTGCCTGTCTGGACGGGCGTCCCGCTAGGGACTCGGCCTCTGTTGCCCTCCAGCTGCCTCCGAAGCCCAGCGCCGAGGCTTCGGCCCAGCCCTCCGCCGCCCCCGAATCCTCCCGCCCGCCTCACCTTCATAAACTCATCCTTATCGAAGCACAAGTTGTCGGGTCCCCGCGGCAGATTCATCGCGCCCGACCGTAGCAGCCACCCGCAGGAGCCACGTCCCCGAAACCCGCCTCCTCGGGGGGGAGGGGAGGGAGACGGACAGGCGAGGCACTTCCGCCAGGCGATGACGTCGGGATCCGGCCTGGCTTTTTCGGGTGCTCAAGGGCGGCCCCTAGAGGCTCCCGGACTCTCTGCAGCCACGGAGGAAACGAAGCCGCCGCCTGAAGTACTTAGAAGCCAAGGGATCCGATGCCGAGGCGGCTCTTCTCTGCGCTGAGGGGGAACTTCGGGTCGCCGTGCAATTCGATGGCCGACTTGGAAAGCTTTGCCTCTGTGCGTGCAGGCGCTTGGGAAAGAGAGGATAGCCGCTTTCCGCTTGGATGATCTTGTGGCGTCCCTGCATTGTGTACCTGGGAGCCTTACTCTGACCTTGAATATTACAATTCTTTATTGGCCAAGTGTGTTTGGACACACAAGGAATTTGTCTCTGGTGCATAAGCTCTCAAGTGTACATACAAGCATACAAGTGATAAATCATGATCATAATCATCATGCAAGCATATTCATCATAAATCATGAGATACAACACTCAGTGATAGTATCATAGGATACTAAATAAGAAATCAACAAAAAGCATGCTAGAATACTAAATAAAACAATATAAATTGTAAGATAGCAATAGAGCTTAGATTTATATATACTTCACAATGCTTTACAGCACTCTAAGCAGTTTATAGAGACAGCATATTACCCGCCAACAATCTGGATCCTCATTTTACCAAAGTTGGAAGGCTGAATCAACCTTGAGCTGATGAGATTCGAACTGCCAAACTGCTGGCAGTGGCAATCAATAGAAGTAGCCTGTAGTACTGCATTCTAACCACTGCAGTGAGGCCACCACCATACAAGCAGCAAAGTTATAGTCATAAGAAGATAAGGACATAGGAAATATGAGAACAATAATAGTAATACAGCCCTAATATGTAGTTTGAAAGTGTGAGAATTAGTTGTTTAAAAGAGTGATAGCAAGCTGTCTTTGTGTCTAATTGTTTTGCTGTACAATGCCCTACAGCAGGGGTGTCAGACTGACGGCTCGTGGGCTGGATGTGTCACACACAGACCATGTCCACCCCAGCTCCGCAAAGGCAACATGACATGGAAAGTTTGACACCTGTGCCCTATAGCATCGTCTTGAGGGAAGAAATTGAAACAATTCATGTGGAGGATGTGAAGGATCTATAGATATTTTCTGATTTTAATATCAGAATGATTTTAATATGCTACTATCAATAACAGTCTAATTCTGCACGAGCAGCAGAACTTTTACTTCTGGGGCTTTTATACTTTACAGAATTGATTTGACTTCTGCAACTAGCGATGTCAGCTGAGGAGCAAGAAGGTAGGTGCAAGTGTTTTGTACATGCAGCTGTATGACACATGCATGAGAAATAATGGGGCATCAGTCACAGCACTGCATCCTCTGTCATGCAGGTTTTGACATAAACACACACTATGCTTGAAACACAAAATGCCTGTTTTTCATCTGTTATGGTCCAGTATCTTTGAACTTAAAGTTGAATTCAAACAGTTCCTGGAGATAATTATTTGCCATTAATAGCAAGATTACACATTCGGCCCTAAAAGTTCCTTATTGCACAGATCATTCTGTCATGTGGGGAGTCTTCACGCTGAAGAGTGGATTTGTCATGTTTCATATTTCAAAGCTTCTTTTATTTCCTTTGGCTACTCGGTGCAGGTTTTAAGTAGTGATAACATCTCTTTGCTTGTTTGATGCTGGTACTGAAATTTGCTGTGTGCTTTTTAAGAAGGACAGCACAGAGACCAAAACTTTATGATTTAACTTATTCCTTTTGAAATGTGAGCTGTTCCAGGATAATGGCTTAGTTATGGGAAACCCTCAGGAAATAATGACTCAGTAGACCATTAGAGCAATTTTATCAGATCAAGATAAGCATAGCAAAGCTGTGCTTTTATAAGCATCCGTTGTATTCCATCATAATAATAAAAGGACTGAGGATAAATTAAAGAACAGGAAATTCAGTGGTAATATGGGTTGTTCTGGAATCTAACGGTTGATTCAAACATTTCTTGGAATGAAAATTTATGCTCAGCTTGTACATGTGTGTTTTTAAATAAACATATCATAGAAATACCTTTGCCTGCAGTGCTTTTCTAATGAAAAGTGTACTAAATTGTAACTGAATCAAGACAGTATAATGCTTTAACTGAGTATGGTTAATCTGATTACTTATTCCCAATTTCCCTTCCTGAGGAGGTCTCTATTCTCTAAAACCTTCATAATGATGAGCTGCCCATTACTTTTCTGAATGAGTGGGCAGTTGTGGAATTCTTAGAGTTGCAGTCCATATATCTTAAGTTGCAAAGGTTGAGAAACATTGTGCTATGCCTTTAACTTCCACTTGACATCAGTGGTGGGATTCAAATAATTTGATAACCGGTTCTCTGCCCTAATGACCAGCAGGGTGGTCCTGTGACTAGGTGGGCATGGCCAACTTGATTGGTCTCACCCTTAGGAAATTTTACAAATGAGCAGGAATATCTGAGATGTATGTGAGCTACTGGAAGGCTGGCTTGACTGCCTGTTCGCAGAATTTCACAAAGAGTTAACAAATGGTTCTCCTGAATTGGTGCGAACTGGCTGAATACCACCACTGACACCCTATCCCCATTTATTAACAAAGACTACTTTTTTGTCAATTATTTTATCAATTAGTAGTCTCTTTGGAAAGGTAGCATATTATATAACAGCAATTCTGCTTTTTTCAAATAACATGATTAGAAGAGTATTGAAGAACATGCATTTGTCAGACAAAGAGACAAAAAAGTAGGATACTTGTTCTAGGACAGGAATATGCCTTCATGTGTGAACAAAAGTTGTTCTTTTGAAATGTAACAAAATAAAAATAAAATTATATTCTGATAATCTTATCTACAAGGAATTTGTTTTCAGCTGCTGATAAGAAAGGTGTCCGTTCTCTTCCATTGATTTAATTTTTAGTATGCTTGTTCATAACTTGTGTTAAAAGGGTTGTGTGGGCATCAATCAGAAACTAGACTATTAGAAGTTATTATATTGAGAATTCTCTTATTGATCCTTAGCACTAAAGGACAAAATCATATTTCTGCCTCCTTTTGAGTAGCTTGTCTAGAATTAGGAATCTTCCAAAGCGACTGAAAATATTGTAGAAACCACAGTGTATATTGTGGCATCTTTCAATTTACAGTTGTTGGAACAAAATTTCTATCTGGTTCAGTTTCAAGCTGGGAGAAAGACACTGGAAATGTGGATGCTGATTGGAAAGATGGTTTAATGATGAACAGAACCACTAAAATGGAATTAAGAGGCAGGGGTTATACCTTCTTTGGGCTTTGTATTTGAGCTTCCTGTTCCTGTGTAAAAACAAGTATTCTATTGGCTGTTGTGAGATTCCTATGGGGCCATGTAAGGGTTATGTAGGGGTCATAGCTGGCTCTACAGGCAAAAGAGAAAATAGCAACAGCAATAGCACTTAAACTTATATACTGCTTCACAGTGCTTTATAGCCCCTTCTAAGCAGTTTACAGAGTCAGAGTATTGTCCCCAACAATCTGAGTCTTCATTTTACTGACCTCGGAAGGATGGAAGCCTGAGTCAACCTTGAGCCTGGTGAGATTTAAACTGCCAAGCTGCTGGCAGCTGGCAGTCAGCAGAAGTAGCCTGCTGTACTGCATTCTAACCACTGCACCACCATAGCTCTGCAAATCCTAAGTGCTTGTCTGACCTAATTTGGTCAACTTCTGGCTTATTGTTTATCTGAACACCCAGGTGAAGTTTGGACTACTCTGGAGGTCATGCAATGAAAAGGCTTATGTTCTGAAAGGCCATTGGGCAATTCCTATTGTGGCTTAATGGCTTTGTCCTGTGTTGGATCTTGGGTGAGGGGCTGCTTCTAATCCTACCATTCTGCCTTTGTTCAGACTTTGCTGCAGGGAGTTTCAAAATATCCTGTCTTGGATGGATTTCTGCCTGCAGTATTTCCTTTGCTTATGAATAGAGCTATTTATTTATTTATGTATTTATTTTGCAAATGTTTAAACTGCCTCTCTCCCGAGGGGGGACGCAGGGCAGTGTACAACCATCTAGAAAAAAAACAAGATATAAAATTATAAAAATTTAAAATTTAAAAAAAAATTAAAAAACCAATTTAGAACCCCAAAATTAATACTAGGCCAGACCGGCCTGTTGAAACAAATGGGTCTTTAATGCACGCTGGAAGGTCCGCAGGTTTGTGATGGTCTGGATCTCCGGGGGCAATTCGTTCCAAAGGGAGGGTGCCCCCACAGAGAAGGCTCGAACCCTTGGGG
>JAEANM010015751.1:0-13517 GCA_017656035.1 Myanophis thanlyinensis
CCTATTCTGGCCTGGCCCCTCTGTCAAATTTTAGAAACCATTGTGGCCCGCGAGTCAAAAAGTTTGCCCACCCCTGATCTAAGCAGATTTTTAAGTACTATACTTTGGGATGACACAAACTATCTGCTACGTGAGAGTTTCTTTGAGCCTCTCTCAAGCAAAACCGTGCCATATAACAAAATACGGTGCAGCACATCTCAGAACGACTCCCCGCTGCTGCCCCTTAAGTCTGAAACTCTAATAGCAGCACATCTAACAAGCACCAGATTGTAGAGAGTCATATTGATTTTATATAGCATGATTTCATTTATTACAGAAATCACAAATCCAGAATCTGGGTAATAATTATATTACATGGAAAACGAGACTTCCAAAGAACCAACTTTAAAAAGATAAAAGTTAAAAATCTGGCGTTCAAGGGGGTAGAAATTGAGTCCTAAACCTTTCTGTAGCATGCCTAAAGCTTAATACTCTCAACTCTCTTGCATAACAACTATATGAGACTGTTGGCGGAGATGATTCTTTGTAGGGTCAGGTATCATCGGTCTGTATATCTCAACTTTTAGCCAACCAAACAATGCTTTTCAAAAAAAATTTCCTGAAAGCTTTGGATATGGAGGAACAGGCTCTGGATATGAAAGACAGGATCAGATGAATCCCTACTAAGACTAAGTGGTTTTGTGTGTTTAGTCCTACTAGTTCTATGTACAAATTGAAAGGGTCTTTCAAAATTTACAACTTCTCCTTAAAGACCAAGTTAATGGTTGTGAACTGGAAAGCTTTTTATTTAGGTTCAGCTAGTGGGCCCATTCCTGGAATAGCCCTCCTTATGATCACTCATACCTTACTCAAATTACAGATAGATTACCGCAGCATGCTCTACATGGACTTGGCCAGAAAGGCCATCAAAAAACTTACAGCTGATCCAAAGTGAAGCTCAGTGAGTGGTCATGGACATGCTTCATTATCCCCATGTAGTACTCTTGCTACTGAGATGAACTGGTGGTTAGTTGGATTCCAGGTGTATTTCAAGATCCTGGATAGTGTCTAGAAAGCCCTACCAGGCATGCAGCCTAAGTATTTCAGGAACTACCTATCTGCTATAGTGACTGCCTATTCTATTTACTCTGACAAGGATAGTGTATCCTAGAAATTAAAAATATCATCTAATGGGTTGCTGCACCTGCTCTATGGAACAGTCAACCCCCACCTCACTCCAGGCTGCATAGCTTCAACCTTACACAATCTTTTAAAAAGTTATTTTTGAAGGCTTGGGGCCAGGTTGTTTAGGATTTTAGTAGTCAGTGAAGTGAAGATCTGAAATGGCTTTCATGGTTTTTCTCCATATCTTGTTTTACGTTATCATATATTGTCCCTTTTGTATTGTATTATATTGTATTCCATTATATTGGTTTTAGTTTGTGAAGCGTCACAGGCATTTGGCAGTTAAGTGGCCAAAAATGTGAGAAACAAATGAAACAATCCTGGTTTCTCACATACATTTACATTATTACTACTATTGTTCTATTTCTACTGTCCACCATATGCTCACAATAATCCTGTAAAAAGGGTTAGATGAAAAGATGGCGACTGGCCTATGAATTCCCAGTGAACTTCATGGCTGAATGGATATTTAAGCCTAGATCTCCTCACTAGCCCTGCAATCTAACCACGTCACAGATGGACAACTTCGTTACAGTTTACACAGCAAAGAATACAAATAAGGAGGAAATCCAGTTAAGGAGCAAGTAAGGGGCATTCTGCACAGTGGCATACTAAAGAGGGTCATTTTTAAACACCCTCTTCTTCTTGCTGCTACCACCAACAGCTGGTGTGCCAATAGCAATGACATGGCTCCATACCTGCTGCCAATATCTTCATAGTGTCCTCTTTGCCACCAATGCACCATGCAATGCACCCCATTACTAAATCTACCAGGGACAGATTGCTCTTACCCCTACACTTAATTAATATGCCACTGATCCTGCATGTCTACTCTGTGTAATCCATTCACTTTATATTTTGGCATGTAATAAAATCATCTCTTACGTACAGTATTGGCCAGCTGGTTGTCAGGAGCGTTCTCTCTCAGTTGCCCACGCGGGACCTGTGAAAAATGTGCTGATAGTTCTGCCATTGGAACTTTCTTCTTGAGCTACCGCAGCTGTAAATTTTTTAAAAAAAGAAAGAAGTTCTGAAAACCTACAATTTACTTGAACGAACTCAAATGAAAAACTATCCTAGCAACTCTTTCTAAATCAGAGTGAAGAAAAAGCAGTTTGGTATAGAGATTAATGATGCTTAAGTAACTATTGTCCAGTGATTTCACACTTACCATGGATTTCTGATTGGCAGATTTGTTGCAAAGTTTGCTAAACCTGAACTTTAACATCGCTTACAATATATCAGAACTATAGAAGGATACTTATGTGAGATTACTTTAAAGTTAGTAAATATTCCTGACTATAAATCACAATTGGGCAGCAAAGTATTGTGCACCAAATCAATATGATGAACCCCCCCCCCCCCCAAATCTAAATAGCATTGTTCTCAGAATATGCATTCTTAAATAAATTTGCTGTCTACCCTTTGAAGGTTTCTTCCTCCACTCATTTCAACCAGAATAAAAAAAATATTTTCCAAATTGTAAAGAAATTTCTCAGACAGGCTAATCATAAATTCTGGCATCAGACAGAAATTAAATATGATTGATACATCTTAGAATATAAATCCCCATGTATAATATTGTAACTATTGCCACTGTACACTTTCAGTTGTACAGAAAGAAGAATGCAGACTTACAAGAGGGATGACAATAAAGACAATACAAATAAAAAAAATACTGTAATATTTGGAAGTTGATGAATGAATAATCTAAAAGCAAAAGATGAAAACAGTGAGCCAAGTTGAGTGAAGACAGCTGAAGTTTTGGTTTTGAATACTACACTTGAACGATATTATGAAGTGACACAACAAACATTTTGATATGGTCCATGGGCTAATCAATAAATTTAAATTAAAAAGTAAAACTAAAAGAAGTGACACAATGAACTAAGGAGAAAAGATTATCTGAGGCCTAGAGGTGTGGGCAATCATTCAACCTGTGTACCAAATATCTGCACCCTATGTGGGGATTATATACACCAAAAACACATTACAGGAGTAAGAAAAGATGAAAAATCCATTTTTTTTCCTCCTTGGGTTGGTGCTAAAGGACACCAAAGATCACATTGCTACCAGGAAATGTCCTTCCACTTTCTGTTTACAGGTAGGCCTTAATTTACAATAGTAATAGAAGTTAGATTTATATACCACTTTATAGTGCTTTCCAGCCCTCTTTAAGCGGTTTACAGAATCAGCATATTGCCCCCAACAATCTGGGTCCTCATTTTACCCACCTTGGAAGGATGGAAGGCTGAATCAACCTTGAGCCTGGTGGGATCTGAACTGGCAGACAGCAGAAATAGTTTGTTTACTGACTGTTCAAAGTTACAACTGCCTTGAAAAATGTGACCTGATTTTTTTTCAGTTACAACTTTTGCAGCGTCGTCATGACGATGTGATCAAAATTCAAATGCTTGGCAACTAGTTCATATTTATGATGGCTGCAGTGTCCTGGGATCATGTGATCACCTTTTGTGACTTTCTGACAAGCAATATGACAATGACCTACAGCCATATCCCATAGAGTTGATTTTTATGCTTTATAAATATTTGCTTTAAAGCTAAATAAGTGATTTGAGGCAGGTATATGTTAAATTGAGTCAAAACCAACATCTCACCCATTAATTCCTCTCCATTCTCTCCTCTCCCCCAAATCTAAGTGCAAATACAGAAGCATTTTACAGGGAAATTTCATCTCTACTTTCATCCCAAACAATGTACAGTGTCAAGAGGTTTGTATTACTTTGTAAGTAAGTTTTCCAGACAGTTGTTTTAAGTTATATTATGTACCATATATCCCTAACTTTTGTAAGGTAAAACCCCACTTCATTAGATGTATGGAATGCAATTCTAAATTAGCACATTTGCAGTCCTGGGAAGAAGAAAAAAATGTTACTTTGTAGCAAAGACAGGGGAGACTATAATGCAAGAAACATTGATATTGTACTATATGAAAACTTACATGCAAGTTATTAATTTACTGCTGCAAAAATATTTATCAAACACAAAATATAAGCACACAAATGTAAATTAAAATAATGCAATAGCAATTTATCTTTGATTTGTTCATGCTATGATTAGTTCAAATAGTTTTCCAAGCCATAAGATGGTGTTTGTTTGGTCTTGTATTAACCCAAGCACTATTTTTTTGTAAATAATGCTTCATATTGCTTAGGCCATACATGTCTACCCAATTGTAATGTATTCAATAGTTCAGATAAATCAAACCATAGTTAGCACAATGGTTAAGCCAGGTTTACAACCCAATAACTTACTACTGATAAGCTATGTAGCTATTGCAAGTTTTGAAAGTCACCATGGTTATTTTATGTATGTTGTATTTTGTCTTGCTTTTTGTTCTTTTTTCTTTGATTAAACAAGTCTCTTTAAAAACACCAAACCTTTCTCACTCTTAAAACTGGATTCCGGTCTACGAAAGAGTATCTCTTTTTAAAGATGCCATAAAGCACACAGCTTTTCCTGTTTGAGAAGCCAAAAAAGTACAAGTTGGTGTCCTTTAAAACCTTGGCAGGTTTACGACTTGTGGACTTCAACTCCCAGAATTCCTCAGCCAGCATTTGCTGGCTGAGGAATTCTGGGAGCTGAAGTCCACACATCGTAAAGCTGCCAAGGTTGGAGACCCCTGCTTTAAAACGTGTTTTCCCAAAGCCTGATGTATGCTACCTGCCTGAGAAACAAAGGACCTTTCGTTATATCGTTTTACAATAAACCCACCGAATATTTCACTACATTGTCCTCACTCTTCGATACCGTACGGATATTCTCTATCGGTTTCATAGTTTATTTGCGTCCATCTTTAAGGGGAGAGGTGCGCATATTAAGATTACACCGGCGGCAAAAAAAAAAAAAAAACAACTTTAGGGAAACCGCTTCGCTTCGCTTTAAAGAAAGGATGAGAACTTCACTCGGATCGAAGTTAAGGGAGAAACGGAGCCAAGATCCTTATGAATGGGCCTCGGATCTTGGCCTGGAGCCAAAGGAAAGGTATCCCCCCTTTTTTTTCCTCTCCTCCCCCCAGTCCCAGAGACGTGGGAACCAGCCTTCCCACAGACAAAGCTCCTCCACCGGCTTCATGAGATCGGATCCAGCCAATGGGCTTCCGCTTTTCGGTGAAGAGCAAGGGGAGGCAATTTCGGTCCAAGCCTGTGGAATGGAAACTCGGGCAACTGCGATCCCTTTAAAGCCAGCCCCGCTCTCTCTCTCTCTCTCCAGGCACTCTGATCCCCATCAAGAGCGGGGAAGGGAATGGCTACTCCGGATTTACAAAGGAGTGCCAAGGGAGGCCACGGCCGCTGGAAGGAAGTTTTGATGGAGCGAAGCTATTGCGCTCCTTTGGAGTAAGGAGGCGGGAAGGGAAAGTCCCCCGAGGGACACGACCTTCCTCCCGCACAGGCCCTCCGCCCAAAGGCGCCGCTTACCTTCCACCGCCCAAATTGTCTTTCCTTCGGGCCGAACCAGGAGCAAAAAAAAAGAAGAAGAAAAAAAAAAAGAAACCCCACACACATCAACCCTCCCCTCCCTTCTCGCCCGACGCTTCCGGGCCAGGCCTCGCCCCGCCTCCTCTGGACTCCCGTAGGCGGGGCGTCTCCCGCGCCTTCTTTTCTTTGGCAAATCGCGCTTGTCCATCAAAGGAACCGCCTCTCCCACTCGGCGGCGGCGACTGCGGCGGAGGGAGAAAGGGAGTTAGTGCGCATGCGTCGGAGGAGTTGCGGCGGCTTCGGCTCGAACAAAGGCGTCAACCCCCTCGGCCCCCCCTCCCCCAGGCGTGGCGGGGGAGCCGGAGGTCGTTGAACCTCGTTTGGTTGAGGAAATGTGGGGTTTTTGCCCTGGGATTGCGTTTTCTTTGTCTTCCCAGGGAACGAAAACATGAAAATGCACGCCAGGGGAAATTTTAACGCGACGTTTTGTGCACTGTATGCCCTTGTGATTGAAGTTTGCATACGGTAGCTTGGTGTAGAAATGTTATTTTTTAAAGGTTTTTATATAGGGACATTTCTCGAGGGTGGTCATTGACCGCTCGCTTCACGCTTTTATTGAAATTCAAGCTATTTTAAGATGGTTTAGCTGAAGAAATGGTAGTCAACCAAAAGAAGATTGAGAATAAATGAGAGCACTCTTCATGCTCTCCAGGTTTGGACTAGAGTCCATCGATTAAGGATCCTTTTCAGTTGTAGGGCAAACTTCTGAGAGTATCAGGAGAATTACGGATTTAAGATCTACTTGCTTATCTGAGAGGCGGGTTTAGATCTGAATCTTCATTTGCTAGTTTCTATGTTGTTTTCATGTAGGATGTAATACAAAACCATGCAGTGGAGTCAGACTGTAGTAACAGCAGCTCCTCCCTCAGAAACTACACTAATAGTTTTGTGGCTGTTACCATAATCCAGATTGTTTTGTTTTGTAATAAACTCAGTTCTGAAACCATGACATCTCAGACAAGTTTTGTTATAGTTAAAACATTGCAGAGATTTTTTCATTTGGAGGAAATGAAGGAAATAGCAACTAATTCCTTAAACCTAATTTAAGACATTACTTTGCCAAGCTGTCAGTGGCTGGGTTTGCATGTTGTCCTAAACAGTCAGTTTGGTTTAAATCATAAAGGCCATATTTTTGCTCAGCCTGTAATTGTCATTTATACACCAGAATGGTCATTTTCACATATTGCGTTAAATAAAAAACAAGCATGCCATGAGTAAATCTATTTACAAAAGCCCACTATAACCAAGTTTTATACATAATTCACTCTGAGCACTGCAGTTTTAAAGTCACCACAAAAACACTTCTGATAATAAGTGTTTTGAATGTAATATATTGGCACGATAACTGTCCAGGAATATAGTTTTAATCTTCAATAGTCTCAAAACTACATCCTTAATTGTATTTTCCGTGCAACAGCATTTTTTGTACAGCACTTTTTGGCAGTAGCCAAAAAAACTAACACGATCCTTGGTTGTATAAACAGAGGCATAGAATCAAAATCACGAGGTATTAGTACAGCTTTATAAAGCCTTAGTAAGGTCACATTTGGAATACTGTATCCAGTTTTGGTCACATTGTTATAAAAAAAGATGTTGAGACTTTGGAAACAATGCAAAGAGCAACTAAGATGATTAAAGGCTTAGAGACAAACATAAGAATGGTTGCAGATTTGAGTTTGGCTAGTTTAGAAAAAAGGACTGGGACACACATACACACTAGCAGTATTCCAGTACTTGAAAGGCTGCCACAAAGAAAGGGGGTATATTTATTTTCCAAAGCACCAGAGTAGGACAAGAAACAATGGATGTAAACTAATCAAGGAGAGATGCAACCTGGAATTAAGGAGAAACTTCGTAACAGTGATGACAATTAACCGTTTGCCTTCGGAAGTTGTGAGTGCTTCATTACTGGAAGTTTTTAAGAGACTGGACAGTCACATATCTGAAATGGTATGAGGGTCTCCTGCTTGAGCAGTGGGCTGGACTAGAAGACCTCTAAGGTCCCTTCCAGCTCTATTCTGATTGCTGTTAATCTGTACTTCAACATTTTGTCTAGATTGATCATCTCTCAAATAGCAATTGTCATGGGTTACAGTTACTATCCCTGTGAATTTTTGAGCCTAGGAAGATAGTTTGTTACTACTTCAGCTTCTCCATCTATTTTCATTGGCAAGCAGGCACTGGTATTGTCCAGTAATGTTACCTTTTTAAATAAGTGTACCTTTATATGGGGAGGGGTGGAGAAAAGTATGAGCTTATTTCTTAATTTATATTTATGGGATCATGAAGAGTTAGACATAATTTTATGAACAAAAAAAATCAATGGTTTAAAAAAAGGGGGGAGACAGCCAGTTATTTTAGGTTTCATTAATCAGTGCAAATATCAATTATGACTAGTAACTAACCACTAAAAGCAAATCCTCCTCAAAAGTTTGTTTATATATTTAATTTCAATCATAAATTGAATCTTATCAGGAGCAATGTTGATGAACGATTTATAATCAACTATCATGTAGAATTATAATTTTCAATATCTGAGCTACCCTATTATTAAAAAACTATTTGTGTTTTTATTGAAACAGTGAGTCAACATTTAGTCCTTGTTGAAATTTAAAAAAAAAATTCAATAAAGATACAATAGTTTTTTAATAGGGTAGCTCAGATATTGCAAGTATTTTGATCTAGTCTTCTTTATAGATCTGCTTGAATTCAATATTTTTGTGCTGTCTTGTATGAATTGCTTAGTTCAAATTGTACCATATTTCAGTTGAATTAAATTTTATTATCATGTTCAATGTCCTACATTTCTTTTGAATTCCATTCATTAATTGGTATTCTGACTTCCTGTAGCAGTTGCACAAACCAAAATTCGTTTTTCTCTCAATGATTGCAAGTTGTCTGGGTCTTGAACCTGCAAAGCAGTGTATAATTTTTTCCCCCATCATGCTTCATAAATGGAATAAGCTACTTTTGTTGGCAGGTTTTTTTTAAAATGAAAACATTTCACATCAATGCCAAATAATGTCCACTGTTGCTTTGTTGGTCCACAAAACATTGAGATAGTTTGACATGGATGGAAGGAAATATACTTTTCGAATATCACATTTTCCTTCTTGTTATTCTCTGAAGCATGAAATTATCCTGTTGTGCAGTATTTTCCTTCTGGTGGGGTCATGAACATTGGTGTCAGATAATGCAAGAGTGGCCTGTGTCAGAATTTTTATGACTTTCAATACTGGAAAGAAGAATAAGGGCATTCAATTTTCTCCACCGGAACACTGATTTACTGTAGATCGCTGCAGGCCAAAATATTTGGCAAAAGTTTTATAACTCCTTCCATATCTGTCTGAGATCCAGAAAACTCATTTGGGGCATGATCCACTTCCATAAGGTTGTGTTGTGAACAGCAGACTCTAATGGTGGCAAGATACGTAGTTTAAAACGAACTCTGGAGGACACCTCCTGCCCCAAACCTGTACTACTGCCATCTCATTGATTCCAACATTTAACTCAACACACAATCTTAAGAAAAGTCATATCCTAAGGCTTCATTAGGTTTTTTCTCAACAGAGATAATGAATGTTGATTCAATAAAGATCTGCTATTTATCCAAAGTTTATTAGAAATTTAGATGAAACTTTGATCAGATTGCATGTGATAGTACTGCAAAATTATGTTCTAAAAACTAGTTCTAAAGAATGAATAAACCTTCTCTAATACCAGTATGTAGGGTACATGACTGAGTTTGAGTTTAGCAGCTAAGTAGGGGTTCAGGGTCAGTTAACTTAGATAAGAAAGCTCCACGAAATAACAGGGATAAGCTAGTGAGAAAAAGTAAAAAAAAAAAAAAACTTTCCAGATGACACTACTTTTGGAGTGCTCCTGTGACTGTGTCCAGTAGTTTATTACATACAGATTTTTAAAAGATTAAAACTAATCTTAGTAGAATCAGTTTGCAGCTAACTTAGTCATGATCAATACAATGTTGGGCAAATGAGCAAAATCTGAGATTAGTCTATACTGCAATATGAGCACATCAACTAATCACTTAAATTCCCTTCCTCCCATAACTGAAATAGAAGTATCGATATTATCTTAAAACCTGAGTAATCAAAATCCAGATCAAATATATACAGTTTTAATATTGGAAATATTTACACGATGAAACTTTTATAGGATCCCATTCAAAACAAGTTTTCAGATGCAAGGATTCAGTAACATGGGATCATAGTTATATCTTCTGAGTAAGTGATCTGTATTTCTTCAGGTAAAGAGATATCAGAAGAGTTAATTTTTTTAAGACAAGTTGTTGCTTCCTGGAAAGTGTTTGACCTGCAATCAAGAAGCCTATAGCATACAGTCTTTTTTACTTGTGAGATTTTTAAAAATGCAGTTTACAGTACATTGTTATTTATACCACATCAGCATATGTATAAAACCCATAGAGTAAGATGGCAGGAAGTGATGCCCTCTGCAAATCTGACAGACATTTTACAGTACAAAAAAGAATAAAGTCACAGCTGACTTGATGGCTTACGTAAAACATTTGTTTCATCAAGTTGAACACGTTATGACCTAACATTGTAAACTGTTCTGCTCAAATTACACCTTTTATACCACTGCTTTCCACAAAGATCCCAAACTGGCCTATTTCCAGTTTTAAAAAATTAAAAAATAAGGTCATGTTTCTATTAGAAGGACTAAAAGTAATTATAACTGTGTGGTATTTGTCTTAATTAAAACAATGATGACAACAAAACTATGAGACGTTGTGAAATACTTAAAATGAAAGTCCTGAGTTTATGCAAGTCCACCATTTGTTTTTTCTACAGGACAGGCCATCTAAAATATTACAAAGCCCAATAAGTGAACAAGTTCACATCCATGCAGGTGAAAATTGTCTTCCAGCAAAACGACTCCCATCCATTTTTGGAATTTTAAAGTTTATTCTATTTTAAAAATGGAGGGAAAGAGACTGGTGCATTTACATAAAGTTCAATTATTTCCATATGTAATAAGTGGAGATGTTTTCTAAAACACGAGTGTCTTCAATATTTACAAGAAGCAGTCTAGAAGATGAAGGTCAGAGACTGTATACAGCAGCTGCAGTTTATAAATCATACCTGTTACTTTACCTGGTGTGTGAAAACCACCAATGTAGAATTTGGAGAATTACAATCAAGGAAGCAGAGAAATGGAACAAAGATAGCCTCAATGAAACAGAGGATGAAAAAAATTCACATTTTCTACATTTAAAAAATACAGGTCTCACAAATGTCTCTGAGCACAGAGAAACTTCAAAGTTCTTCAGTGATGTGAAACAAAAATTGAAATGGAACAATAAAAAGAAGTCTTTATTTTACCAGACCGATCTTTTTGGCTTCTGTTTCATATATTAATAACCTCCACATTTTGACTATAAAAACTTCTGCTTCTTCATCTAGCACCTGTAGGAGAAAGAGAAAATTTCCAGTTTAGAGCATGATCATTTCTATTATATTACTCAAGATTCATTTTGTAAAAGCAGCTGATAAAGTATTAGAAGTTTACACTGGTAAATTCTTCCTTTTACTCACCATAGCAACATCATCCAGGATGCTCTGTGGTGAACTATGAGCCATAACCTGAAAGAGATATATAGAAATTGTCTTAGCATTTTAAACAGTTTGAAAAATGGAAGCACATGAGACTTGGAAATATTATCAGTATATCAGAAAAACTCAAGGTAACAAATTATCCTAAATCTTTTTCAAATCTCACTTTTGATTTCAAATGAAATATTTTTCTAGATGCACTCTAGCAAATATGGCACTTATACTTCTCCACACTGAATATGACAGACAAAATACTAATTATTAAATATAATTTTTAATAGGCATTTCTATGTTTATTAAGAAGGCATTATAGTACACCTGGAACAGATGTTACAAGTGGACAATACATCATAAGCAATCTCAGCAGGAGTATCAATACAAAAATGCTATACACTCCATCAACAGATTTCTGATCTAAAGCCACCAATTAAAACACCAAAAGGTAACTGATTTTGCCCAGTAAGCTTTCTTTCAATAAATTTTATAACACGGAATAGTAGAGATGTGAAAAATGGAGCACCCAAACATTAAGTCAGCCATTATACAGTGGTTCTTCAGTGTTTGTGAATCCATTTGAATTTTCAAAATTTCTGAATAAATATGACCTAAAATGTGATCAGTTATCCAAACAGGTTCTAAAACTAGAAAATCCAGTTAAGAGTCAAGAACATTATCTGATTTGTTTATTGAAGAAACTGATTCAAAGCTATCAATCTGTGTGTGACAAAAGTATAGAATCTTTAGGATAATCAGGATGATCAATTCATTTGAAGGGGTACTTAAGAGTCAAATATTTCAATAAAAGGGATGATAATTAGGTATAAATATAGGAGACCCTGCTTTATTTAAAAAAGAGTCGTCTTGGTATTAGCTATAAAAGTCTGAGTTTCACAACATGTGGATGTGTGCCATGAACAAAGGAGATTTCTGAAGATCTCTGAAAAACAGATTGTTGATGTTCGGTAGGCTGGAAAAGATTGCAAAACTATTTCCAAAACATTTGGATTCCACCAATCTACTGTTGGGCAAATCGTGTAAAAATGGATGCAATTCTACATCTTTGTTACCCTCCCCAGGAGTGCTGCACCAGCCAGGAGCAAGGCATGTAATACTTTGAGAGGTCTCAAAGAAAGGCAGGATTACAACAAAAGAACTAAAGGCCTCTCTTTTATTAGTGGATGTCAGTGTTTATGAATACCATCAGGAAAACTGTAAGCAACAACGGTGTGTATGGCAGGATTGTAAGGAGAAAACCACTATCTCTTAAAGGAACATTCTTCCTGTCTAAAGTTTGTAAAAGACCACATGGATAAGCCAGAAAGCTATTAGAAGAACGGATTTCATGGATGGATGAGATAAAAATACAATCTGGCTTGAATGAAAAGTGTTCAGAAGACAGTTAATGTTTTTGAATGGCCAAGTCCTGACCTTAATGCTTTATAAATTGTGTGGAAGGATCTGAAGTGGGAAGTTCATGGAAAAAAAGATGACCAATATCCCTGGATTGAAGCTATTCTATAAACAAAAATAGGCCAAAATTCTTTCAAATTGAAGTATAGGATAGCTTAACTGTTATCAAAACTATTTAATTGCCGTTATTGCTGCCCAAAAGGCACATCAATTACTAAAAGCAAAGATTCACATAATTTTGCCATAAATATGTAGTTTTGGATTATTTTCTTCAATAAATAAATAAACATATTGCATTTTGACTCATTTATTTAACTGGGTTCTCTTTTAGGACTTATATGAACAGGTCATAGTTTAGATTATGTCTTTTTAGAAATACTGAAAATTCAAATGGATTAACAAACTTTTAAATACCATTGCACATACCAGAGGTGTACACAAGATAGAGATACTGCTTTTTTTCTAATCAGAACATGTTCTGCTGAGCCATTTTGTGTTGTTTTAGCTTTCAGGTAAAACAAAATCGAAATATGATGAATAGAGTAAAATTAATGTGCAACACAAACACACTTTTCTCTTCTGAGAAGTTGCGACTGCAGCACAGAACACTGGACTACCAATCTCTGATCTTGCTAGGGCCTTTCTTTCTTTCCTCCTTTTACAAAGGTGCAGAAGACTGTTGGCCATATTCTAGAACAGACATGGGCAAACTACGGCCCGTGGGCCACATCCGGCCCGTTGGGCTTTTTAATCCGGCCCACTGAACTAGTTATTAGCAGGAACCAGCCCAACGAAAAGCTAAGCATTATGTGCTCTGAAGTAAATTATTAACTCAGATGGTAAAATACTC
>JAEANM010015752.1:0-13516 GCA_017656035.1 Myanophis thanlyinensis
CACGTTTTGGCTGAATGGGCTGCTTCAACGTAAGAAAAATTCAGGATACAAAGGCCACCCTGGAACGGATTAATTTCATATCTAGAGGTACCACTGTATTCTGCTTTAAATTTTCCCTGTTTATATTTCATTTCTTTCTTTATTAAATTTATATGCCATCGATCTTGCTGTCCAAGGCAACTAAAAGTCTAGGGTCACGCTGCCATTGTTATTTGTGAGGCTTGCTGAAGACAACGGGAGAAGGAACACGGTTGTTTAATGTGTGTTGAGGCCTCGTGGCCAAGTAAGCTAGAGCTTGAGAACTTTCCCGAGATATTTATTATATTTATTTTCCATCCAAGCTTCTTGGATGGATGTGCTTCACTCTACTGTTTGCCACTGATACTCTTAAACTCTCTTTTTACATCTTCAGGATTTAAATTCCCTTCTTTTGGGGCTTTTTTCCTTCTCTTTTCCAACTTCTAACTCTCCAATTCTTTTCTCTTCCTTTTGCCTTTCTTTCAATCCCATTTTTTTTCCTTCTCCTATCTATGTGGCCACATTTTCTGTATAACTAAGTTCCCTTTGTAAAGGCCAGCTTGCCTAATTTCCAAGGGCAGCATCCCTAAAGATTGAATGAAAGTCGAGTGTATTCACTCTGGACACAGAGTCATCTTCTTCTTTCCATTTCATGCTGCACATCCAATATATAAGATTACCCTGGAATCTGGATCAATTGCTCATTTATATCCAATGTATAGGATTTACATCAGAATTTGGATTAGTTGCTCATTCACATCCAATGCATATAATCCACACTGGAATCTGTGGATTAGCTGCTCACTGCCTACAGGGCAATGCAATGCTTTTTGTCACAGATTATATTAATTTAATGTAAGAAACACAATCTGTACTTTCTTATGTTTGTTAAACTACTGCTGTTAATTTGCCAATAGAAAAAGGATTTTAGTTCCTAACTCGTTTACCTATTTACCCCTAAGATATTAAAAAGATTACAAGAGATTGGCCTAACCTCTTGTGCTTGTCAAACCTAAACACATCAAATGTGTTTTGATACATATGAATTATAATTACATAATTATAAGAAATAGCGTAATTGCATTTTAAAACTATGTGGTAATTAATAATGACTATCATGCATTTCTAGCACAATCTGGAAAGCTGGATTCATTTGCAAGTTAAACACCCAAACTTAATTGTGAACGTTTCAAATCTCTTTCATCTAGATCAGCGGTTCTTAACCTTTTTGAAGGAATCGCCCCCTTGAGCCAATTAGGAAGTTGTCATCACCCCCACTACAGGTTCTGTGGGTGTGGCTTGATGGGTGGGTGTGGCTTGGTAGTCATATGACTGGGTAGTCATGTGATTGGGTGGGTGTGGCCAACTTGACTTCAGAGAGAGGGAGAGGGAGGAGAAAGTGAAGGATATATAGTTGGATAAATGGTGGATGGATGGAGGGATAGATAGATAAGATACATGGAGGAAGGGGGAGAGAGAGAGAGAGAAAAGGAGAGGAAAGAAGGACCATAAACTCTGGCTTCAGAAGACTCTTTGAAACAGCAAAGAGCTATTTTCCAGATCTTCCAGCCCTAGATTGCTGTTGTCAGGGTTCAAAGAGTCTTAGATAGAGAGCCACAGCAGGGGAATGAAAGAGGTGTGAATTGCTGACATTTGTTGCTTTGGCCCGCCTGCACACACACACCCCCAGCAACAGTACCATTCTCGCGTTCCTGCCAACAGGGCTGTGCTGCTCCCTGTCCCCAAAACGTCTCGCTCCATCGCCCCCCTATCGCCCCCTTTTTGTTCCTTCACCCCTGTGTCCCCCCTTTTCATTCTATCGCCCCCCTGAAAAATGAAATCACTCCCTGGGGGGGTGATATTGCCCAGGTTAAGAACCTAGAATCTAGATGACCCATACAGTAAGTTAAATTAAATGGCACTTTAAAATAATTTGAAAATCAGTTCTAAAGGAAGTCAGTTCTGCAAGCTGCCAGTGAGTTGAAGAAATATTGTTGCAAATAATTGTGGCAAGAATGATAATGGTAGCGCTTATGTGCTAAAAACTTTTACATACAAATCAAGGTCAAATTATATCACGTTCATCATCCCCATGAAAAATTGTTGAGGTGGTTAATTTATGTATCGTCAAAGCAGTTCACAGCAATATCCTATGAAAGGCAAAAGGCTTAACTTTCTAACTATTACAGTTGTAAAATCAATTAGTGACCTGAATAACAAAGCACAAATATTTGTAAAAATGCACTTTGGAATTATTTGAAGGGATTTCTATTATAGTATTGGAGATATGCTTGCCAACTTCAACTAGAATTAAGGGACCATTCCTTTAACATCTTGCAACAGGAATGAGAACTTAAAATGTATTCATTCTACTAAGAAATGAGAATTATATTCAAGGTCTCTCTCAAAGACAAATGATCAAGAACTTCGGGAGGGGTGCTTCATAAAATGGGATCGCTTGGTAACAAAAGATCCACTTAGTGGCACCTGCTCAGATATTTTTTAGAATACTTCCTGAATCCTGATATTAGTACCATCACAATGGACATAATAGCGCAAGAGTGTTAAACTGGATTTCTTTGAGGGCTGGATCAGCATTGCAGTTCTCCTCCACAGGCCGGGCCGGGTTCGGGGGGAGGGCAGATGCCTCCTGACGGTCAAAATGGGGTGCAAAATGACTCCCCATGTCCCGTTTCAGCTGTTAGAGTGCTTCAGGAGGCTTTCCAGGCCAAAAATATGGCCCCATTTTGACTGCCAGAGGCACCGCAGGCCAGTCCTTTGCTATTTCCAGGCCGGCCCCATGGGCCAATTTTTAGCACCTTGAGCACCAGATTTAAGGGCCTTGAGTTTGACATCCCTGGTCTAGATCTTGAAAGCTAAATCTGTCATCCCTGATCCTTCTCACCGTTAAAGGTGGTTGTTAGAATGGTTATTCGGTTCTACATTCTTGATTATGGAGTTGGTTGCAGGTCACACTGAATGCTGAAAAGGTATTACTGAGGCTCCCTTCAAGAAATCTTTCCTTTTTGTAGCCCGTCACATCTATATTATTGTTGAATGCCTTCAGAGAGAGCAGGGGGAAGGGGAGGAGAAGGAATACATTTATTTTCCACCACAGAATGGAGCCAGCCTCTTCTCAGTGGAGAAAATGAAATGCCTTTTTTGCACTAAGATCAGAAGTGGGCAGTTGTAGAGAAATTCCACTCTTGATTGTCTGTTCCAAAATTCAGTGTCCCAGAAAAAGTAGACTTTGTAACCTTTTTTTTATTTCCTGTTACACAGCATGCCCATCCTTCTTTCTCTGGTAAGCTTTACATAAGAGATGCTGAATTTTTAAAAGCCTCATTCATTTGAATTCTTTGGAGCAAAAGGAATACCTGGCATGCTTGCAAAAGACCAAACCGCAAGACAAGTTGGAGAAGAGAATGCATGTGGTTGAGTCCCAGCAAGATCAGACTTTTTCCAAAGCTTAATTCTTTGCAAAGATCAAAAATTACAATAATGAGGTCTTTTCCTACCAGTTCTTCAAAGTTAATTTCTTAATCCTTTAGAAAAGATAATTACAGAAGCCTCATTTGCAAACTTTGTTCAATGCATCCCTTCTTGAGTTCAGAACTTCAGGTAGAATATGCCAGAAACGCCAAAGTTTCCACTTGAAAATTAAAATACCAATTTGGGTTTCATAAAATTTTGTTGCAGCTGCCTTCCAAATAAATACCTGTCTTTTTAAAGGTTTTGTACATTGCTATTTTTCCTGGGTGTTTTTTTTTGTTTTGTTTTGTCTGACTGCTGTTCCAGCTACATCATTACAATGATGATAGAACTGATTAAGACTTACTTAATCAATAGGATGACTTCATAGTCAGTCCAATATACAATGCTGCTGGCATCAAAAGTGCAAATGAACGTGATTAACAGCAAGAGCATATAGGTTCCCTGTAAACATTTTTCTCAGAGGGTAATAAAAACAACAAAAATGTGAAATGTTGGCACGGATGAAAATGTTAAGAGACATTTGAGTTTAGCCTTAAATATTAAGCAACTACTGTAATGATATTACACTGATCAAAGCTTTTTTAAAAATGACAGCTGCAACCGATCGGAATAACATTGCAATTATCCTAGGGGCTGGTACTGGAATGTAGCATCCCTTTCCACTTTCTCATTTTGTCTGCCTTAGATTATTCAGCATCTGCTTTCATATCAAATTAGTTTCCTTCCAGTGCAATTGCTAGGTTAACTTACATCCCGTGAGAGTTCTTTTGAATAATAAATCCAGTAGAGAATACTGATAGGGTACAATCTCTCATGCAGAAAGAGTTTGGGTTGGACAGAGTGATTGGCACTTACAAAACAGAGGGGTGTTGCTCAAGAATATGTTGGTGGCATGACAAGTTGCTTTGAACTATGACACAAGTGGGGATACACAACACCACCACCCCCTGGATCATCTTCTTTCGGCTGTTCCTATTAGGGGTCGCCACAGCGAATCCTCTGTTTCAATCTAATTCTATCCTTGGCATCCTCTACTCTTGCCCCAATTAACTTCATGTCCTCGTTTAGTACATCCATATATCTCCTCTTTGGCCTTCCTCTTGACCTCTTGCCTGGCAGCTCCATCTCCATCATCCTTCTATCAATATAGCCACTATCCCTCCTCTACACATGTCCAAACCATCTAAATCTGGCCTCTCTGACCTTGTCTCCAAAACAGCTGACCTGAGCTGTCCCTCTGATGTGCTCATTCCTAATCCTGTCCATCCTGGTCACTCCTAAAAGGAACCTCAACATCCTCATCTCTGCTACCTCCATCTCTGCCTCTTGTCTTTTCCTCACTGCTACAGTCTCTGACCCAAACAGCATAGATGGTTTCACTACTGTCTTGTACACCTTTCCTTTGATTCTTGCTGACACTCTTCTGTGACACAACACTCCTGACACCTTTCTCCACCCATTCCAACCAGCCTGCACTCGCCTCTTCAGGTCTTTTCCACACTCCCCGTCACACTGGACTGTTGACCCCAAATACTTAAACTCCTGCACCTTCTTGACCTCAGCCCCCTGTAACCTCACTGTTCCACTTCCCTCCCTCTCTTTCACACACATGTATTCTCTCTTACTATCACTGACTTTCATTCCTCTTTTTTTCCAGAGCATATCTCCACTTTTCCAGGTGTTCCTCCACCTGCTCTCTGCTCTCACTACAGATTACAGACACCACCACCACCGATAAGAATTCTTAAGTTTTAACATTTGGACATATTAAACATTTAAGGAGACCAAATGTTTCACATCCCTGCCTGATGCGGGCAGCAAACCATCTCTAAATTTCAATTACTTGGTTGCACCCCAGGAAAAGGAATCGAGGAGTGGGATCTTGAACACCTTACAAGACTTATAAAGAGGCTGCCTGCAGTCCAGCCAGAAAGGTTTAAAGCTTTAGAAAATCCATGTTCGAAACCCCCCCCCTACTTAGCTATAAAGAAAGTAAGACAGGAATACAACTAAAAATAACCAGGTTTTGGGGGGGGGGGGGAATCCATCTGTTATTCTCATAGACGCTGGAGGGTTTTTGTTTGGTTTTTTTAAAAAAACAGTGAATTCATTCCCTCTGCTATGCGGGGGCTCAATGCAGTTACTTGGCGGTGAGGAGAAAAAATGCAGCGTGCATCTGTTCTGGATCAATGAAATCTACTTCGCTTTTCCAATAGCGGAGATTTGAGTTGATGCACTTGAAAGTAGGTGCCAGATCCAATCCTGGTTGCTCCAGCCTCGCTGCCTTGTTGTTACATACATGAGTATGTAACCTTGCATTATAAATTTCAGTTCATCCTTCAGCCATGTTGTTTGGCTGCTGAATGCAACAGAAATTGCAGCTTTGGCTTTTCAGAAACCCCAGAAGCGACTCATTACCAAAAGTCTGGAGAGAAACATGCAGACACGATTAACTTCCTCTCTGCGGCACCACCCCACAGACCAGAGCTGTTAAAAGCCTGAAGAGTAAGTTGTCCTTATTGTAAGGACCCTGACAAGAACGTGCAGCTACCCACCCTGACGGATGTGATCACTGCTGACCCAGCAACCACCTCATGTTCACACTGAGCAGGTGGAACTCGTTTGTTGGGCAGACAAGGCGTACTTTTAAGATGAGTTTACTGTGTAACCATCAAGCCAGGAAAATGCTCACTTTCATTTAATCCCTGTGCCTGGCTGGCAATAGGTTACAAGCAAAATGCCAGATAGGATTGTAGGGCAAGAGAAGAGAAGAGAAGAATTGGAAGGGACCTTGGAGGTCTTCTAGTCCAACCCCCTTCTCAGGCAGGAAACTGTACACCATTTTAGACAAATGGTTATCCAATCTCTTCTTAAAAACTTCCAGTGTTGAAGCATTCACAACTTCTGGAAGCAAGTTGTTCCACTAGTTAATTGATTTAACTGTCAGGAAATTTCTCCTTAGTTCTAAGTTGCTTCTCTCCTTCATTAGTTTCCATCCATTGCTCCTTGTCCTGCCTTCAGGTGCTTTGGCGAACGGTCTTCAAAAAAATGTCTAAAACTGAACGATGGCTGGTTCCTCACGAATTGTCAAGCATGTTGTTTCTGATTCCTGGTTCTACACAGGAAGTCCTCAACTTATGACCACAATTTGCGGCCAACATTTCTCTTGCTAAGTGAAACATTTGTTAAGTGAGTTTTACGATCTTACGACCCAGATGTTAATGAATCACTGCAGTTGTTAAGTTAGTAAGACGGTTGTTAAGCGAATCTGGTTTCCCCATTGACTTAACTTGTTGGAGGATTAGCACAAGCGGATCATATAACAGGGACACTGCAACCGTCCATCTGAATTTTTGATCATGGGGATGCGGCAACGATCCTAAGTGTAAAAATAGGGCATAGATCACTTTTTTCAGTGCCGTTGTAACTTCGAACAGTCTCTTAAGTGAACTGTTGTAAGTCAAGGACTACCTGTCTAAGTCTAAGTGATATTGCTGTTGACATTATGAAGAATGTAGATCGATGGCTGCAAAATAACTCCAAAGCCCAGTCGAGAGAGAAAAAGAGAGAGGGAAACAGGGAGGGAGGGGTGGGAAAAAAATGGGAGGAATTCCCAGACAGGCTCACCTTGAAGCCACATGAAGTTTCCTGACTGTGTATTGAAAATTTAACGTTTTGCTATCTGAGCTTTGCTACAACTGAGACAGAAGAAAAATGGCTCAAGTGCCCCATACCAAGGGCAGCATGGGATTGCTGAGGTGCAGCCCTACTCCAGGAGTAATGCCAAAGTCCCAGGCAGAAGTGTACAAGGACTCATATTGTAGCCTCAAGCTGCTGTTGGAAAAGAGCGTAGTTCGGTGTTTTAGGTTATCTGCTTTGCATACAAAGCAATTTCAATTGCATACCTAGAGTCTCCAGCTAGACTTGGGAATCGCATATTACTGTATTTCTTAGTGTATAACACGCACTGGAGTATAAGATGCACCTAGATTTAGAAGAAGAAAACAATAAAAAAAAAGTTTTTTTGCTTCTGCACATCTTGTTTTACCCTGGCCTCTCCCACCCCACCCCGAAAACAGGCCATGTGGAGGGTTCTTGAGTACTTCTGGGGGCAGGGAAGGGCAAAAACAGGACGTGTCGGGGGTGGTGGTGTTTCAGGAAGCCCAAATTCGGTGTATAAGATGCACAGACATTTCCATCCACTTTTTTGGGTGAAAAAAGTCTTATACACCAAAAAATATGGTAATTTCTAGAGCAGCCTTTAAGAATGAGTGATCAAAGGGATGGGATATGTTTAGTCCTGACAAGCAAAAGATTGAGGGGGACTCGAGGGTAATACAGAGAATAAGAACCTAACCTGTTCTTTATCATCGCATTAGGTCATCATTGGTTAAAGTTGCAGGAAAGAAATTTGAACATCAGGGGGAAAAAACCTCATAATGATAAGGACAGCTTGAATAATGAAGCCAATTCTTGGAGTGATTCTGTGCTCTTCATCATTGGTTGTAATTAAGCAGAGACAGGGCAGACAGGGATCAAGAATAGTTGGAGTCCATTTCAGTTGGAGTCCTGCAATCAGCAGGCGGTAAGAATCAATAGACTGAATGGCTCCTTCAAACATTCAGATACCGGGCTCTCCTTACAGACGGTACCATACTGAGATAACAGATCAATTGACTGACCTATCAGTTTCTAATACTTTTTAAAAGAGCCATAAAGATTGATCCCTGTGTCCATGTGTAGGTGAATTGTACAGAATTGAATGATCCAAGCTTTGGGCTAGTCTGAACATCGGAGTTGAGAACAAGTTGACTCAACGGACTCCCTGGTTTTCTCTTGGGCCTCCTTGATTTTCCTTTTTTCTTTCCTTATCCTACTGCATTCTTGTTTATATCATTTGTGTTTTCTTTTATATATATATTGGCTCTTGGTTAATTTCTACAGATTCCAAGTTTGTTCTCAAATGAAGCATTGTTCTGAGGTAAACAAGTCACAGGCAGACTCACATCGGAACATTCCAGACATTGGAAACAAAGCCAACCAAAATTCAGAATTCTACCACATTCGTGTGTGTGTGTTTGTGTGTTGTTTGTCTGTTCAAGATAGATGCAAACCATAGGGAAGAAATAAAAATATTCCTTATAGGAAATCTTTCTCTAAACGGTCCATTCTTCCTAAAAAACGGCTATTGATAAGTGGCAGATATGGTGTGAAATGCTTCTAAAACGGTCCTTCACATTAGTTACAATTTGGAAAATGTAAGATGTCTGAGCATAGGAGATGAACTTCCATGCTCCAAAAATATTAGTGGGCTTCTGATTACTTCTTATTTTTCTCAGTGGACTCCTGCAATGTCACTCAAGGCTTTCTAAAGAATATATATCCCTGCTATCAAATATTGTTGTAAGTCCTTGACTTTAGTGATCACTCAGAGTTACAAATGGAACTGAAAAAAAGTGGTTTTATGATTGTTGCAGCATCCTCCATGGTCATGTGATCAAGATTTGAGCACTTAGCAACTGGCATGTATTTATGATCACCATTTTTAACCTTCCCAGCCAGCTTCTGACAAGCAAAGTCAATGGGGGAGGCCAGATTTGCTTAATGGCTGCATGGTTCACTTAACAACTGCAGATTCACTCAACAACTGAGACAAAAGTGGTTGTAAAATGGGGCAGAACTCACTTAACAACTGCCTTGCTTAGCAACAGAAATATTAAGCTCAACTGTGATTGTAAATCAAGGACTGGCTGTATGTTTTTAATCTAACTTTAAACTTAAAATAATATAAATAAAATAAACTTAAAATAATATAACATTGTTTTCAGATGTTCTTGAAAACTTCTGAAGGGCTGCACACAGTGAGTGGCCATGAATTGTGATGAGGATTTGTCCTTTCCAAGTTCAGAAATGTCAGGAAGAGATGAGGATTTCTTGAAGCCTAATTTGTAAACTTCTGGAATGCCTTGAACGAACCGTTATGAGGTGCTGGATTAGGTTAATGTTTATTCTAATTCAATAGCGTTCTTAAGTACTGATTTTTCGTAAGTGCCATGGTATTAATAAAACAAATGAAAAAAACAACAACTGGAGGACTGTCCACCTCCATTTATTTTGCCTATCATGTGTGCTCAAGGTTGACTCAGCTTTCCATCCTTCTGAGGTCAGTAAAATGAGGACCCAGATTGTTGGGGAAAATAGGCTAACTCTGTATGTCAAGGTTCCAACTAACACAACCCCAAACCAAAGAACTCTGAGGCATGAGGTCTCCTCAAAGAACATTTTATTAGGGCATGTCATATTGGCACAATAGTGGTGAAACCTGGAACTAATTTCCCACCAGTTTTCTCCCCCAATTAAAAGTAAAAGTTTGTCACTTCCCCCAGAGGTGTCAGTCACATGGTCCAATCAGCATACAGTCCAAACCGTAAGATGGCCTCCGTCTCCACCCACCAACCACCTGCACATATGACCTTGGTTCCCAGGAGAAAGAATGTTGCTTTGATTATAGCACCCCATCTATCTCTACATTCTCCTCTCTATCCCTCATATCCAATCTGTGTCAGCACTGAAACTTTGGAGAAAAGAAAACCCCCAGTAGAACAGGAAAATGACCACTGTCCAGTCAGCTTCAGGAGTGACACTGTAAACCACTTAGAGAGGCTTATAAAGCACTGTGAAGCAGTATCTAAGTCTAGGTGCTATTGCTATGAGCACATACATAGGCAGAATTGATGCAATCCAACTGTCAGTTGTCATATTGTGGAATAAAGGACTTGTGCAGTTCCTGCCTTCAGCAACCACCATCTCTACATAATGCATATGTCTCTTACCTCATATATGTTGCGTAAGTACGGTATCTAGAGACCTGGTTCTGTTCCCATGCTTAGGTTGTTTATGGGGATCCTGATGGATACTTTTTGAATGATATTGGGAGTTTTTTGAAGGGGGAGTCTGGACAATCATTCATTTTTAACCATGTGTTTTAAATATTGCAAGCTGCCCAGAGTCTTTTTGGAGTTGGGTGGCCTTAAAAAAAATAAGTAAGTTGGGAAGGTTTTTGCACATACTGAATAGCTAAAAAAAAAAAAAGGAAAGGATTGAAATTATTTAGAATTATAAAGAATGAGAAATAATTCTCATATTTTTCCCCCTTGTGGTCAATCTTTGTTTTGTGTTTCAACTACCCCACCGGCTTCCAGAAATTGCCATATAACTCATGCATCTGGTGAATTCTGATAAAAGTGGTGAAATTTTCAAACAGCTTTTGAAAACCTCTCATTTTATCGTGGCATTTCTGTTCCATCTTTCCTCCGGGGATATTTAGGGTGGCATTCTCGTTACAATGTATTTGCAGAATCAGGATCTTGTGAAGAAGTTAAACTGCTGTGCAAGAGCAGTCACAGTTGAGTAATGCTTGAGCCTAGAATTCCACGTTCTGCTTAACAATGTGCAAATGTGTCTGCTCTCAGGGAAACCTGAGGGCAATTATGGTAAGTAAAGTCAGAGGATGAAAACACCACCCATTATTTAAAATGTCTTGCAGAAAGTCATTTTTCATTCTGTGATTCTAAATTATTACTGAACTGAGGTCAAATTGTTGCAAAATATGGTATATGCCCATATTATTACTGTGCCAAAATATTGTGCAGCCTTTTCATTCCCAAGGTGTTTTAAAATATACCTTTACCTCAGAGGTTGTGCCAGTGTGTGTCTGCTGATGTTAAACTCATGAAACACATACTGTTGTACTCTGTTGCACTATAAAGGTGCTTCAGTACAGAAATAACAGAGTTGGCAGGGACCTTGGAGGTCTTCTAGTCTAATCGCCAGCTAAGCCGTGCCATTTCAGACAAATGGTTGTCCAATCTCTTTTTAAAAATCTCCACTATTGGATCACCCATAACTTCTGGAGGCAAGTCGTTCCACTGGTTAATTAAGGAAATATCTCCATAGTTGTAAGTTGCTTCTCTCCTTGATTAATTTTCATTCATTGCTTCTTGTTCTGCCTTCGAGTGCTTTGGAGAATAGCTTGGCTCTTCTTTGTGGCAGCCACTAGATATTGGAACACTGCTGCCAAATCACCCCTATTCCTTCTTTTCATCAGACTACATACCCAATTCCTGAAACCATTCTTTATATATTTTATAATCATCAGTCCCCTAATCATCTTTGTTGCTTTTCTCTGCATTCTTTCTAGAGTCTCAACATGTTTTTTACATTGTGGTGACCAAAATCGGACACACTATTCCTAGTGTGGTTTTACTAAGGCTTTATAAAGTAGTAGTAACACTTCACGTAATCTTGATCTTCATGTAATCTTGATTCTAGCCTTCTGTTAATGCAGCCTAGGAATACATTAGCTGTTTTAGCAGCTGCAGCACACTGCTGGCTTGTATTTAAGTGATTTAAGATCCCTCTTGAAGTTACTGCTTACTGAGCTGGTACTACCTATACTATATACTACCTATACTATACCTTTGGTTTTTCTTACTTTTTCACTAATGAATTTTTGGCTGAAGTTACTTACAGATCTGATGAGCATCTCAGAAATAGCTGTCAGGCTGGGTCTGTGTTAGAAATGACTGTTAAAGTTACCAGATCTCCAAATATTGCAATTAATGCAAAAAATGTCGATGGAAGCCTTGTAAACAATGCTGTTGTTAGTTGCGAAGTCATGTCCAACCCATCGTGACCCCATGGACAACATTCCTCCAGGCCTTCCTGTCCTCTATCATCCTCTGGAGTCCATTTAAACTCACACCAACTGCTTCAGTGACTCCATCCAGCCACCTCATTCTCTACCCTCCCCTTCTACTTTTGCTCTCAATCATTCCCACCATTAGGCTCTTCTCCAGTGAGTCCTTCCTTCTCATTAGGTGGCCAAAGTATTTGAGTTGTAAATAATGCTTTAACCTTAATTCTTCAATTTATAGTCAGCTTAGCAATAGATGCAGAATGATGGGTTTTTAGGAGGCTATTATATTTCTGTAAGTACTTGAGACTATTCTTTGTTCATTTCTGTATGAAACGTCTAATATTTTGACGCCTGTATTTATTGCCTCTAAGACGCCCAGTCATTGTGTGGTCTTTCAGCTTAGAACTTCTTCACAGCAGGATTCTCTTTAAAGAGGACCAGATCGACTTCATCTTGAGGATCTGCCAGAGTTTTATATTTTCCTTGGAGGTTCTTTTAAGTTGGAATTTAAGATCTGAACAAATCTGTATTTTCATCTCTTTTGCCACTGATTGTTCCTGTTTAGAGCCAAAAGGGAATTTTTGCATGCATCTTTTTTCTTTAAAAAAAAATAGTTACTCTTTCTCTATTTTGGGGACTGAAGAAGAAAGGGGAAAGACGGAGAGTTATTTCGTAATTCTAGTTCCTGGTTGCATTTATCTAGATTTCTGGCTGTGCTGTAAAATGGACCATCTTTGTTTTAGGATTCTTTGCTCAAAAATTTTCATTCCTGGATTGCACCCCGTGGATTCCAATTTGTGTTGAATCATTAGAAAAGGAGTTTTGCCAGACCCAATGCAATAGGAGGAAATTTGCATCCCCAAACCTCAAGCGCTATCTCCATCTATAGATTTCAGTTTACAGAACTTGAACTAAGCCTCATATAGTTATGCAGCTCCATTTTAATTCTTAAATTGTTATTTAATCCAAATTGTTCTTTATTGGTTTTAATGGATTGGATTAATGAGTTCCCAACTCTAAATGGTTTGGGGGGGGGGGTTTAGATGAGGAGAGAGTTTGTAATCTGTAGAATCCAGGTCTTTGTAATAATGGCTTTTGCAAGGCTGCCAATAGCAGGAATTACATGCTGACCATCCCTGAAATAATATTATTTGCCAACCAATGTATCATATATCATCTTGCCACTTGTAAAATTTAAAGCAAAATGGAACTTTATAATACGACACCATGGATTTTATTTGGAAGAAATTCTGAACTTCTCGATGTGCATGTTGGCCGCAAAACGTCAAAGGTTTATTTATTTAT
>JAEANM010015753.1:0-13516 GCA_017656035.1 Myanophis thanlyinensis
AGAAGAAGAAGAAGAAGAAGCTGTAGTGTTACATTATCCACTGTACTGGGTAGTCAAAGTGACTACTACATGTGTTTGGTTCCTTAATATATAAAAGGTTGGTGCTGCTCACAGAAGCATGATACAATTGATTAAGATATTCTACTTCCCACAGTTCTTCCTCAAATGACTATCACATAACAACAAATGTTTGCATGATCAGTCTAAGGAGTTCTGTGTGAGACATCGCATCTCTGCAAGGAATCTTCTGCTACTGTGAGACCACTTGATTATTTTATACAGATTAAGTCCAGCGCCTCTGCAGTTTTTATAAGAGGTTCAGAAAGATGCTTATGGTTAATATTCATAGTTATAAACATTCCCTGGGGTGAAACACATTCTTTCCCACAGAGATTTATTGTGTGTGTATGTTTTTCAGTCCATAATAGAGTTATGAGAACTTAGTTTCGTATAGTGATTAAGATATCAGGCTAGAACCTGTGAAACCATGAGTTCTGGTCAGTGGTGGAATTAATTTTTTTACTACTGGTTCTGTGGGTGTGGCTGCGAGGCGTCATGTGACTGGGTGGGCAGTTTCTGTAAGCAGGGCAATAAAAATTAGGCTATAAACAACACCAGAATGTTTCTCTCCTGCCTTCTTACAGGATTAACCCTGTAAAGTAGAAGAAAACAAAATGAAATTTCTTCTAACAAACCGTTCTCCAAACTGCTTAGAAAATTTACTACTGGTTCTAGTGAACCTGCTAGAACCTGCTGAATTTCACCTCTGGTTCTGGTCCTATCTTAAGAACAAAGCCACCTGGGTGACCTTTTCTTCAGCCTAGAAAGGAGGCAACGGCAAACCACTTTTTGCTAAGAAAACTGCATGGGCTCATCCAGGCAGTGTCCAAGAATCAGCACCTGGTTGAACAAATAAAAAAATAGAATGATTCTTTGTATTTCTGTCCAAGGTATAATGATTATTTAAACATGTTTATCTATATGTATATTGTAAATACATTTTTGTGTAGAAATGTATTTTCTTTTATGGCAATATGTATCTTTCTAGGTTGCTTGACTTCCAAGTCTGAAATATCTCAAAAGCTGTAAAGTTCACCTGTAATCATTCTAGGCATTAACAAACCAAGTCAGAGGATAGAGATATATAATCAATTTGGACAGGTGAAGTATGACTAAAATGGCATCTTCTTGTTTCATGAACAGCTTACACCTTCTAGCACAGGAGTGTTAAACTGGCAGTCCATGAGTCGATTGCATCGCAAGCAGGCCACACCCACTCCAGTTCTGTGAAGGGGGAAAAACATCACAAAACATCACATGACGGCAGTCTGATGGTGTGAGTTTGACACCCGTATTCTAGCAGTACAGGTAGTTTCAGTGGCGTCACACTGAAAACTGTCCCACAGGTTCCAGAATCATAGCTAAAGATGCTTTATGTGACAGGAGTGGAATGGGGGTGGGGGGCCAGAGAGATTGTCTGCATGTCTCAACAGAATATTTCTTGATAAAAAAGTTGACAGGCAAGGTTGCGACCTGTCTTTGCAGATAGAAAAGGAGCACTTTGTGTTCCAAGAAAGAGATTGTGAAAAGCTATGGTTAAGAATGACCTCCCTTCCCATCCTCTGGAATGGAATGGAAACCTACAGCCATGTCCATGATTTGGAGTTAGAGTATTAATCTTTAGTAACTTCTTTTTATGATTTTGGATTTTGCACCTTTAAGAACAGAAACCATTCCACTCTATGAGACCTTTCCTTTTTATTTTTCCATAATATTTTACCACTTCAGAAATTTGTTCTTTAGACATCTATTCCAAATTACACATTCCTCATGGTACAATAGAGGAAAGCCCCTCCCTTCCTCTGTTTTTAAGTACGATATAGCTTTATATTTTTCCCTCCTTGGAACATACATCACACCAAGGATGGTAGCCATATAAATCCAGAAAAAGATACAATTGTTTTAAGGTGTTCCCACCAGGTGCACATCCACACATGTGGATGTTTTGTTTTGGGCAAATCATGTTTTGCCAGAATCCAGAGCAGCCCCATGCGAGAGACTAAATTGTCTGAATTGCATACACAGCATCGGGGAATGCTGACTTAGGCTGTGATTTGTAGTATAAAGACCAGGGATGAACAAAGCTACACCAGTTGTAATTGCAGAAAGTAAATTATTATTTGTTGAAATACATAATTCAAGCTAGACACAAATAAACTAAATCACACACTGCTGAGGAAAGCAAAACAAACTAACCAATTTTTTTTAAAAAAAACCAACAATATTCTTGATGCAATTTGCCCTGGAGGAAACATCTGACACTGATTTTTATGCTCCCCCTCTCTCTCAAACAGCATCAAACTCATTTGGAGTTTAATGTTAGAAAGTGGAAGCTGGCCAGTTTCTGCATTCAGTTTCTAGATTCATCAACATATCAAGATCATTAGCTATATTTTTTGGCATCAGCAATGTTTGATGTTCTGAGCTCAGTTTACGACTACTTGGAAAGTATAGTAAATCTCCCATTTGAAGTCAAAGGATGACAACAGAAATTTCCCCTTTGACTCCACCTAAAACAAGTAATAATAGCTCTTTCAGTTTTGTACGTTCTTGAGCATTTTGAATGTTAGCTTCCACTTTTTATTTTTAAAGACACATAGCGCAAGGTGGACAATCTGACTGCATTGTCAACGGGTCACAGTAAAATGAAGATACACAGCAATGCAGTTTTCCATTTTTCTCCAGTACATAACAAATAAAACAAACAAATAAATAAAGTAAAATGTTAGTATGTTAGTTAAGTCCACCTTCTCTTGAGTGATGGCATAGCAGTACCATCACATTCTCTTCTTCCCTTAGAACACGGGTGTCAGACTCAATCATGTCACGTACGTATCACATTTTTTTTGCCTTTGAAGAGTTGGAATGGGGGTGGCCTGCACATGACATATCCAGCCCATGGGCCGCCAGTTTGACAGGCCTGCCTTAGAACACAGAATTGGAAGAGGCCATGGAGGTCTTCTATAGCAGGAGATTGTATAGGATTCTGGACAAATCCTGAAACTCATAGCCTCAGAACTGTTGCCAATCCTTGATTAGCAATTTAAAGATGCCATTCACCTGTTTTTGTGTAACACCTACAAGTGTCTATGCAGAATGTCTCAAGGCTGATTGAGGCAGCGAATTCTGGCCATTCTCATTGACTGGTGGCCCAGTGGTTAAACTGCACCATTGCAGGCAAACTCTGCTCACAGACTGGATTTCAATCCTAATGGGGGGCTCAAAGTTGACTCAGCCTTCTGAGATCAGTAAAATGGGGGTGCAGACTGTTGGGGGCAACATGCAAATAATGCTTCTACTTTGTAAACCACTCTTAGTGCTACAAAGCACTATGGGGCAATATATAAGCCTAAAATACTATTGCTAATGCTGTTGCTATTTAGAGCGCTGTGGCATTTGTCTCAGAGGAGACCCTAGGGTGATTTTCCATTCCAGCCATCAAAGTGTCTGCCACTGCCCTATTCTTCTGAGTACCTCTTGGAAGCACACCAGGGGTAGGCATCACAATTAAGCAGAGCAAGGAGAAACAGAGTGTCAGAGCTTGGCATTGCACCAACCACTGAGGAGTGGCTGCGTGTGGTCCCTCTAATTGATACTCGAGAATCCAAACGAATTTGAGATATGAGGTTGAGTGACACGGGCTGAAGTGAGTATCACAAAGAATTCAGGAATGCAGCCCCCTTTTTTGTGTGTCCCTGGGATCCTGTACATTCTGAATACTAAACAAACGGAGTGCATGTGATGTGAGTGGGAGAGGGTGGGCTGCAAAACATACACAGATATTCTGCAGGTGCTAACAAGTGCACCCAAGCAAGGAGCCCCAGACCATCAACACAGCTGGCAGCTGAGCAAGGGAAATAGAGAGGTACCTACAAAACAGAACAGCATCCAAAAATCTTTGCTTGTTTGAAAGAATCACCTAAAAATACAGACAGGTTCTAGCCCATAAGCAAAGCAAACATCTGCCTTAATGTGGCCCAGCTAGGAGTATTTATAAACTGGCTTTTTAAAATGATTATTCTTCCTCTTAACACCCACATCAATCTTCAAGATTAAAACAACAACAGCCCTGGCACACATTGTTATTACTCGTTATAGAGCATTTCAAGCATGCTCGTTGCTTTGTTCAGAATAGCCAAATTTGTCACTTCACTGCTATGGCTTTGCCAGGTGCTGCTTTCCTCAAGGCAGTTCCTTCTTACAAGACATTAAAATGTCACATCACATTATAAGGAACTGAGTGCAGCAAAAAAAAACATCATCTCCCTAAATGTTATAAGTTCTCTCTCTCATCTGTCTAATTTATATACCCACCCATCTCACAGCATACATGAGTAGCATACAAGAAAACTAAAACAATAAATATCTAAAATCATTTTCATTACCAAATGTTAGAAGCATTAAAACAAACTATAAAAACAATTAAAGCAAAAATAATGGATGAAGGGATGTCAGTAGTAATGGAGTCACCTCATTAGTTCACCTGTCTCCTGGAGATCCTGCTGGCATAACCAGATCTTGAGGGATCCTCAGAAGCTTAGAAACAAAAAGGCCATCCTCATCTTTTGGGGAAGGGAAAGATTCCACAGTATGGAAGCCACAATAGAAAAGGTCCATTGCCCAGACCCATGAAGTGTAGCTCCTTAAATGATGAAAACAGTAACATGTCCATTCGTACAGCAAATTAGAAAAAAAAGATTCAGAATGATTAAAAACAAAGCTGTGTGGGTGAGAGTCCTATCCATAAAAAACAAGAGATGAGTCTAATAACTGGTAAATACATGAAAGCAATTTGATCCCAACTCAGTCACAATCAATGTTAGTTTTCACTCCTGAGCTAAAATTCCTTATAGTGTCAGGACTGCCTATGTTCATTTCCTAGGAAAGAAAAATCCTTGGCTCCATAAATTTAGAGAAAAGTACTTTTACTAAGAACAAACTGATAGCAAACTGTTTCAAGCAAATGGTTTCAAGCAAGCGCTGAGAAAAAAACGTGAGTACGGTAACTTCAATCACAGTATAGGGCCCAACCCCCTTGTTGCTAGGCAACTGTACACCAGAGCCAACTGATTTGACCCTGCAGAGGTAACAGCAGTAGCAAACTGCAATGTAAGCTCCCCAATATTCCCTCCCCTCATTTGTATGGCAGCAAGCAACAGGCTAACTGACATATAGTCTGGCAAAATTAACTATATATTATGCAAATCACAACCATATAAATGTTTGATTTGTCTGCCATTGGCTTGGTCTTTGCTCTTGGCATTAGAATAAACAATTGTTTTTACCCAACCATTTTCCTTATGCCAGGCTATGCTTGCATTTCTCTCTTAATCAACAGCAAAGTTTGTTGCAGCAGAAGTGTAACAAACTTCTCTGTCCTTTTGTCTGATCTGGTCACGCCAGCTCAGCTCTGTCATCCTGTTTGTTGCACCTAGCTGATTAATGTGCAGACAGAACTTCCAGAAGAACCTTGTTTTCCTTTCCAACCCAAATCCAACTTTTAAGCAATAACAAAGGAAGCTGCATTCTCTTAGCTTTGGTTAAAATAGCAAGTCTCACTTGATCCACAACAAAAAAGGCCATTCATTTCTTCACAGGTAGGTATTGTCAGGAACATATTATGCCATCAAGATGCTACTTTGCCCACACAGAATTAAATAGCTCTATCCTGTTATACTATTGAAATTGTTTTTGTCATTATATTCCACAGTACAAAAGGGAGACCATGCAGGAATCATGTTGAATGCACTATCCACAAGACAAGATATTCTCCTTTATACAATTGTGTTTTTCTTTTCCTAGTACCTACTATAACAAATGTCTGATTAATAAAGGCTGACTTGGGGATTTGTATGAAATTGACAGTGATGAGTAGAGGTATACCACATAGGCAGATGTTGTGGTTGCTGATATTGTGGATGACATTGCCCATCAACTCTAGCAAATATAGCCAACTATCAGGAAAAAGGATAACTGCAATCCAAAAACAAAGGAGAATAGCAGATTGTCTGATTGATATATGGATTTTCCTGGGCTAATATGGGGTTGTCCATTAATGATCTGATCTTTTCTAAAATTATCGTGTGTTACATTTCCTCCCTTTTTTAATTCTCTTGGTGTGTGTCAATATGTGGTTCTAGTTGCAGCCTTGTAGGAAAGCAATTCAGTTCAAAGGGCCAGATTTGAAAGGCAGGCTTATGTGGTGGTGAAATAAGGATGGAGCATTATGCTGCATTATCTAATCTCCTAATAATATTTGGTCAGAAACAGAGCTTCCCACTCTCCTTATTTTTCTGTAGGGAAACTGAGTAGTCTCCCAATATGGTTTTGGCTTGGTTAAGGCAGAAGGATGAAGTTAACTAACAAGACTAATGAGTGCAGTGATTAGCAATTGGCTTGCAAAATGCAAAGAGAACATGGCCTGGGGCTATCCTTTTGCTTGGATATCAGACAATGACAAGCACTGGCAGGTTGAAGAGTCTGCCATTACGATTAAGATGTATGTACTGATACTGTAAGAAAGGTGGTTTTTATTAATCTAGTTTGTTATCTGAACACAGTGTAGAGATGCATGTGGCAAGCTTGACATGAGCTAATTCTTGGAAACCAACCAGTTGTGCTTATGCAGGTTGAACTCCAGAACTTCCTGCTGGCCTTTATTAAGGGGATACTTTGAAGATCCAGACTGTGGGCTTCACAGAAAACAACTGCAGCATTCTTAATTGCCCTGTTCTTTTCTACTAGAAATACAATTCTTCCCTCCCTCCTTTCCTTTTCTTCTTTTTTCATCTGAAATCAGTAGAGGAAAAAAGGGAAAGAAAATTAGGAGTTGTAAAATAATTTTATTCTTTGAAGCTATTGGTTGTGCTATGTTGGAATATAGAGCAATCCTGAAGCCATTTTCTGCAGAGCAGGTGGATGCTGTTATTAAACACTAGCACTCACAGTGCTACTAGATACAAATGAAGAAACCAATAGGCAGTTTTTCAGCTCATGCCATATTTTGCTAGTAACATCTTTGGTAGAACCTGATATTTTCTTTAAAAGCTTCACTTATTAATTCCTACTTAGCAGCAAGCTTACATAGCTACAAAGTCCAGATTAAATTCTAGCATTGCCACCTGTCATGCTTGTGTGTGCTAGTGTGTTCTACATGATAACTTGGATTTGCAGCTGTTGGAACTATGATGAAAGCCATGGCTAAGAGAACTTTTGGCTTCAGCTGGTGGGGCAATTGCAGTCTTTTTGGGATCAGGAGGCTCTCCTTGCACTTTGGACTCTTGGCCCCATTACTTTGCAATCAGGCTACTGCATCATGCTTTAAATGAGTCTGGACTTGAAAATGACTCAGAGGTTATAAGTGGGCCAAAACATAGCAATGTGGTGGCTGATAAGGAAGTAGAAGATTCAGAAGGGTGACTACATTGCTGCATTTGGCTACTAAAATGTTTCTAGTGCCAATTCAAGGTGCCTGTTTATAACCTTTAGAGCCTTACATGGCTTGGAAGGATTGCAGAATGCTCTCTCTTGCCAGAATTTTGACTGCAAGAGATTTACTGAGATGGAGTTGGTTGTGTTTGTGGGTTATTCTGCAAGGATGATGTTAATGCAATCTTGATCCTGATGCATCTTTTGGCAGCTTTTAACACCATTCACCATGGAATCCTTGGTACAGATTTCAGGAATGGGAGGCACCCATTTGCATGATTCTCCTCCTTCCTCTGTAATCAATTCCAGTCAGTATTGTGACAGAGATCTACCCATAAGCCTCTGTGATGTGAGGTGGCTCAGGGTGCCTCTTGTTCAACATCTACATGGAACCAGTTGTTAGGTGAGGTTATTTGATGGCACAAGATATCCTATTATCTCTATGTTAGTGACACCCAGTTGTATATCTCCACCTCTGACTGAGTAGGTGATGGCACTTCACTGCTATCCAATACCTGGAGGCTGAGAGAATCTGCATGGGGAAGAACTATCTCTGACTCAACCCTTTAGAATAAATTAACACTGTGGACAATGCTTGATGTTTTAGCTTGATTTTTGTTTGGCTGACACATCCATGGATTACAATCCGAGTATCTGTTGAGAAACATGTTTACTAGACTGGTCCTTTGTCCAGTCAAGACTGCATAGTAATTATCTACACAAAAGTGTAGACTTCAACTCCCAGAATTCAATGGCAAGGTTGCCTACTCCCAATAACTCTGGGAGTTAAAAATCACACATCTGGAAAGTGTCAAGGCTGGTGTAAAAATGTACTATAATTTCTGATTCAGAAAGATCAGGTAGACATTTGAACGAAGAAAACCCTGATCATAAAACATCATGGAATCAATTAAATTTAGGATTGAGGTCAGACTTCAAAGAAAGTCTTCTTTATAAAGAAGTTAGTTTGACACAATTTGGTGGCTTAGTGCAGGTATTCAGCAAAGCTTAAGAGTGTTATGGGGTGCAAACCTGCAAAACATCTGCTTTAACACTTTTGGGAATGTAGACATTTTGAAAGCTTTTTTGTAGCTTATTAAAGTCTGCTGAAACAAGGAATGAAAGAACGTTTTCTCAACAATCATACACGAAGTCCAACTGTTCAGGGAACTTTGTAACTACACTCTGCTGAATACACTTGCAACCCTTTGCTAGCTTTTTATTCAATTCACTTACGGTAGATCCACAAGAGAAATAGACTTATCAGGTTCTTGAGAAAATGGCATCATTCATCTTAGTGCCTTCACTGCACTTTTTACATAAGTTCCAGCCTAGAATTACTACTCCCAACCCAAGATACTGTTATCTACTCAGAAATTGTGTCAAAGACATTCACTGAACTGACTTTCATTCAGGAAGATATGTTAGGATTGCATTCTAAAATATTTTGTTCATGCTACTTTTTTTGGCTTTTCTCACAATGTTCACAAGGATGAAATCACATTCACTTTCTTTTGCACTTCATGATAAAAGAATATCTGTAGCAAATCTACTCTGAGCTAAAAAGGATAAACCTCGTCCCCACCATACACACACACACAAAAAAAAAATGAATACCATAGCTTCCCCCTCCCCCAATCTCTCCTCCCATCCCCTGCAATCACAGTGCTAGAGGCAAGAAAATCTTGGAGACAACTTATTTGAGAAAGTCCATTCCTGGTGTAGATATAGGTCAGGTCAAGGAGAAAAACTGAGTAAATTTTTGGCCTGGTGTAGTAAACTGGCAGTGTGAAAGGGACCATAGCAGCAAGTATTGACTTTTGACAAGTAGATATCATAAGTCCAGACTTTCTGACAGCTGTGGAAGGAAACTTCTTTTAACCATAGAAGATGCATAGTGGCACTCACATCCAGAGGAGAGAAAAAAAGACCAAGATTACTATATATAAGTAGTCTTCTACTTAGAAACATAGACCCTAAATTATTGTTGCCAGTAATTGTGGTTAAGCTGGTCACCAGGTGACCATGCCCTATTTTTTACATTGGTCATTAATCAAATGTGGCCATTAAGTGAATCTCTCTTATATGATAAAAGAGATTCACTTAATGACCATCTATGTCTGCCAGAAATCAGACATGAATCCCAGAAAACAGCAAACAAAAAGAAACCACTGAAAATTGTGGTCATGTATCCATGGATGCTTGCAAATGGCCATAAAGGTGAATCACTTGGCAAGCCCCCAAACTGTAATCAGGCAAATCCAGGAGATGTGCATGCAGCTGTTAGAACTTCAAAATCAGGTTTTAAATACCTTTTGGAGGGGTATGCTGTAACTTCGAATGATTTCTAAATGACTGGTCATAAATTGAAGATTATCTATATAAGGCAACCCAAAGACAAGTCAGCTGAACTGTACATCAGTTGTTCATACCAGGAACCAACAGAAGGCATTTCACCCATAATATAGCAGTTATGCAAAAGCCAACTTTTTTAGCAGTCCTTTCATGATGAACTGTGTCCCAGCATTCAGACTTCTATGCATCTGTTAAAGATTAATGTTAAACAGGCATAGATTGTTGTTTAATGCAGACCAGGCACCAGTGTTTAAATGGCACAATGCACCATTTTCCCCTGCATTTTTTTTCTAGAGTAGACATAGCCATTCTACTTATTCTATATAAAAGCAAGATAAAAGAGCCTGACCTGTTCCACAAAGACCACAATTTGGTTGGCTTATGTCCTGAATCATACCTGTCCTTTTGGCGTCAAACTGGATCTCTAAGAAATGTTGACACCAGAAGTTAAGACATTTAGGTAAGGTGAGGTGAAGGCAACTTGCAGAATTTGATGGGTAACCCTGAGCTATATTAGAGTCTGATTAATGTAGAACATTAAAAACAAAGCAAAATAATAATACATGCTATTACATTGAAGGAAACATTCATTTAATACATAAATTCTAAAAAAAAAGGCCCTCTACCAAACCTAGCCCAAGGTCTGGGAGAAAAGTCATGTTTTAAAACACCGTTTAAAAAACCTCAAGGTAGACCTCATGTCAGTCTCTAGAGGGATCCTATTCCAGAGAGCATGAGCAACATCAGAGCAAGCCCTGTTCCTGGGTTCTGACGGGTGACATTCAGTGGTGGAATTCAACTGGTTTTACTACGGTTCAGAGCATGCCTGTTTTGCTGCCACACGGCTTCTAAAACACAAGTTTTTCTGTTCCGGGAAGTCTGCAGATGCCTGAAAAACACTTGTTCTGAGCAATTTAGGTGAGTAAAGCAGAAAAAAAAAAATGAAGTGGATATAGGATAGAAAAGGGAAGGGTGGATGGGTGGGGCCAAACTTCAATGCCGCTACCAGTTCAGTAGAACCAGTGCATCCAAGGCTAAATTTCATCAATGGTGACATTGTTTAATCAACAAGACTGGAACATGCTCGGTCTTTCTCATCATATAGCGCAAGCAGAAATGATTAGAGATACATAATCCTTCAGATCGTTGGGCCACTATATCATACAAGTTTTTATAAGTGGTAACCAACACTTGAATTGTACCTGGAAGCTAACTGGTGAACAGTGCAGCTTAGAGACCAGCAGTACTTTGCAAAGCCTACCATAGCATGGCCAGCCCAGCCCATGCTATACATTGTGGATATGCTATAGCAGTGGTGGCAAACCTTTTACTTATTGAGTGCCGAAAAGTTCATGCATTGTACATGCCATCCGCACTTGTGTGCGGCTCCTCCATGTGCGCTGCATGTGCAACCACACCATCTGTGCATGCATGCAGCTTTTGCATGTGCAATGCACGCATGCTGCGTGCAGGCACTCACGCACACATGAGCAACCACATGTGCATGCACAGGAGAGTTCCGAAGACCAGCCGGATTTCCTGCTTCAATTGTGCGCATGTGCAGCGGAGGCCCGAAGACCAGCTGGGTCTCTGCTATTGCGCATGCTTGCATGTGCAATCGCATGTGCATGCTCTGATGGAGGTAAGTTGGGCCGACAGCTTGTGTGCCCAGTAACATGGCCTGCATTCCACCTGTGGCACCTGTGCCATAGGTTCGCCATCACGGTGCTATAGCTTCTGGGTAGTTTTCAAGAACAGCCCAATGTAGGGCACATTGAAATAGCCCATATGTGATGTGACAAGGGTGTGAATGACCATTTGGAGTCCCCTCTCTAGTTCAGGAATGAGCACAACTGAATCAATGCAAAGGAGAAACTTCCCTTAGGAGAAGGATCTTCTCTTGGTTCTGTAATAGATCTGCTTGCAGTGACCTGTAGGGCACAAGGGGGATCTTTCTGCCATTCTTATCTCCTTTCCATGGAGCAGTAGTTGTAAAAGTCTGGTGGTAGGTCAACTATAGAGATATCCTGTGAGATTATTACAATAGTATTGTGACACAACTCCTTCCCTGAGTTAGCACCATGTGAATTTGGTAGAATCCAACTAAGGACATGTCTGAGGGTTCTGTAAGTATCTGGCATCCAAATATATGGATTTTTTTAAAAAAAGAAATCCAGAATATTTATCTTCTATTTTGGAAACTTGGAGCGTGTGAAACCTACAACATTTCCCCACCCACCCCCGGGGAGGGGGGTCAATCTTATGAATCAGAGCATCATCCTTGGTGCAACAGTTTCCAAAATACACTGAACTGAAATAATCAGTTGGAAGCAACTGTCAAAACAAGAGAGAGTGTATTACATTACTGAATCAGATAAACTGTTCCTAAGGCAATTGTAGAAAGTTTGAAATATATAAATAGGCACACTGTAATCCACCTGAGCTCTAAATTACATACCATGGCCTTCCTGAGCATGCCCTTCTCAGAACTCCAAGAATGACCTTTCTCCTGGTATTAAAAAGAAGATACAGAAACATTCTATAGCATTCTAAGAATAAATTCTAGAGACTTATCAAGAAGATCAAAATGGTAGTAGGAATACAGGGGAAGACTGAAAGGGTAATAAAGTAAGACTTCCAGGAGAAAAACGCCAATTGCCTACTTTGAGTTTGCTATTTTTTTTGTAAAAAAAAGTAATTAGTCTGCATTTGTGCTTTCAAATTCACTAAATAAATGTATATACTTCCTTGATGAAAGTACTTCATTGATTATATTAAAGCCCCACTGCATAGAATAAGATTAATTATTAATTATTAAACAAGACTCCCTGAACCAATTCTTTAATTATAGCTTAAATGATATATGCCCAAATGTTCATTTCTCCACCTGTATCTCTTCTTTCATTCTGAAGTTTGTTTGTTTTTAACTTTTACAATACCTGACAACCTTTGATTTCAACTACTGAAATTCGGTCTTGTTCAGAATATTTCTTCAACAGCTTTAGAAACAAATTTAATGTGCTATATTGGTACTCCCCAGCCTTTGCAACTCTCCAAGTGTATGAATTTCAAACCCAGGATTCTCATCAATGGCCATGCTGACTGTGGGATGCTGGGGTTTTACATCTACACATCTGGAAATGGCTATGGTAGAGAAACACTGCATGGTATGATATTTCCAGAGCAAACAACTACTGGTAGTTTAACTTAATCAAATACTAAATATTGGTGCATTTCTCAGCAAGTTTAACTCAATGAGCCATGGATTGGATTAGGTAATCAATTCTAGGAAGAATTATATTCTTTTTATAATCTCTTATAAGGAGAATGCAAAAGCTCAGATTAGACTGATATTAATTACCAGTTTCTATGGGAGCTTTTCCAGCAGTTTGAAAGCCTATGCAGCCCTACCGATAGGACATGTTGCAGTGAAAATAGTCACCCACGCAGTGATTTTACTTGCTAATGTTGGGAACAAAAATGCATGTAAGCAGTCTAGGCCTCTTCAAATTAGAATGGTTTTTTTCAAACTTATGTAAACTGATATTATTCCCATTCTCCAAGGTCTAAATTAATTCAAGATACCACTTAATTTTATCTTGGACCTTGGTTATGCCTGCCTCAAGAGCCATGTAGTTTTATTGTTGACGTTTTTTAAAAAACGCTGCAAAAT
>JAEANM010015754.1:0-13516 GCA_017656035.1 Myanophis thanlyinensis
GAGAGGCACCAGGCTAGAATGGTTAGATGGATGGATGGATAGGTAGGTAGGTAGGTAGATAAAAAAGTTGCCAAGGTTGGGAAACACTGCTCTACTGGTTGTGCGCATATTCCTCAAACTATACAAATCCAGGGCAATATTCAATTTATAGTTGCTGAGGCTGCAACAGAAGTTTGTCCTTACTTTTCAGACTCCGTAGTCTTGTCCATCTAAGGATCCAGAATGTCCACTTTTATGGCACCAGGTTTTCTCTGCACATAAGAATTGTGTTGTATTTCAATAGCCAGATTTCCTGACATGGTGCTAGATGGGTAGCTGTGTATAAGCACCAGACATTAATTATTCCCTTTCACCCAATCAACCAAAAGAATCAACAATTAATCCCCCCCCCTTTCCATTGGTTCTAGATTGTGGTTCTCTGGGTAGGCACCAACAACCATGGACACACTGCGGAACAGGTGACTGCTGGCATAGAATCCATTGTGCGTGTCATCAATCAGCAACAACCACAAGCCCGTGTGGTTGTATTGGTGAGTTCCAAGACCGACTCCCATCTAATAAGAATACCTTTTAAAGAATGCCACCCTTTTAACCAAGCTGGGTCCCCTGATAACCCGTAACATTAAGCCAGAATCATATTGGCCAAAGAAACCAAAATGGCATGGCTTGCAATATAATTATTTTCATAATTATGGAGCTTATAGCTATGGCCCTCAATTTATGGCTGTAATTGAGCCTGGTGTTAATAGTTCTAATCCATGGCTGTCATTAAGTTGGTCACCATGCCAGAGACTTTTGTGGTGGTCAATAAACCCTGCAGTCATTAAATTAAGCCATTTTCTTCAATGGGTGTTTGGGGTTGTTGGTTTTTTTGGGGGGGGATGGGAACTGGAATTAAATGCTAGAAACTGGCAAAAAAAGTCGAAAATCGCAGTCACATGACCACGGGCACAGCAAATGTCTATAAATGGAAGCCAGTTGCCAAAGCACCCCAAATTGTGGTCACATGACTGTATACCTGTGTATGTGCCCATCGGAATTCCAAAATATATATTTTCAAGTAGTCCTGGGGAGATGCATGTTGGAACTTCTGTCATTGAGGACTACCTGTATTAAAAACAAAGACTGCTTTCCCAGGTGATTTGAGCCCAGCGGATGGATCATTCACACATCAATTGCATTAGAAAACAAACCACTTTGTGACTTTCATCGTGGCTTTTTGTGTTTCCTGCCACAGGGCTTGCTGCCACGGGGCAAGAACCCCAACCCGTTACGAGAGAAGAACAGGAGGGTGAACGAACTGCTGGAGACTAAGGTGCCTCTGCTACCCAATGCTTCGTTCCTCAATGTTGACCCGGGCTTTGTGCATTCCGACGGGACTATAAGTCACCACGACATGTACGATTACCTCCACCTGACTCGCAACGGGTATGCCAGACTCTGCCCTGGACTGCACCGCTTGCTGCTTTGCCTGCTGGGAGAATGCCATGCTGAAACACCGTGATGGAGACCGTCAGTCACACCCCTAAGATGCTCGTCATTGGCTCACTGCAGGCGGCTTAGATGCTAGATTGCTGTTGATACCAGATCGGCTGTTTTCAACCATGTCAACTGTAAAATATGTGGACTTCAACTCCCAGAATTCCCCAGCCAGCTCTGCTGGCTGGGGAATTCTGGGAATTGAAGTCCACCTGTCTTTCAAAACTTGCCAAGGTTGAAGAAAGATGCTCCAGAGTGCCAATACACCTTCCGTGTGGTATTTAAAACTGGGTAGCCCATTACTAACTCCATAAGCCTCAGTGTGTGGGTTGTTTTCTTGTAAGAGGTGGGGATGATTGGCACGGTGACCTGCAGCTGCCCAAAAAAAAAAAAAAAATTGGCACAAGACAAGTGAACGGGAATTTGTCTGTTTTTACGTAATAAAAACTACTTGGAATTTCTGGGCAGGCATTTTGTTTCTCGACCTATTAAACTGAGTTTCAGGCTCAGGTAATGAATGGCCTAATTGTTTTTTTTGGGGGGGGGGGGTTCATTCATCAGTTTGGCTAGTCACCTGGCTTTAAGAGAAAAAAATAAAAAGGTTTTCCCAGAAGGAATTAGCAAGTTTGCATGCCGAAGTCTTTTCGAAAAATCAGTTCCTGCTCTCTTCTGAATTCCTTAAATTTTATCTTCCTGAAACTGAAAAAGAAACTGCCTGTGGGGTATTTTAGTCCACTTTTACAGGGACAAATACAAAGCTTATTATAGCTGTGCTGCAAAATCTTGTAACATCTGCCTCTCCTCCTCAGTTGAACTTTGTGGGCAACACAGGTTAAGTCCTCGTCTTATGACCACGATCGTGCCCAAGATTTGTGTCACCAGGACTTTTAAGGGAGTTTTGCCCCCATTTTATGAACTTTCTTGCCACAGTTGTTAAGCGGATCACTGCAGTTCAGTTACTTAACACGGCTGTTAATGTGAATCTGGCTTCTCCATTGACTGTCAGTAAGGTCACACAAGGGATCGATCACATAACCCCGGGACATTGCAACTGTCATAGATATGAACCGGTGGCCAAGGGTCAGAATTTGGATCGTGACCCAAAAGATGCTGCTGCAGCCGAAAGGGTGAATGACAGTCGTCGCTCTTCCGTGCCCTTGTAACTTTGAATGGACAAGGGTTACCTGTAGCGTGTAGACACAATTCCAGAGGTCCACATCGTGATGCTGTAAGGAACGTTTGGTTTCAAACCCCGAAGACCACATTGTGTTCTCACCTGCCTGTTGCAAACCCACAAGGAGAGGAGTAGACACTCCCGTCTTCCAAGCTTAAAAAAACCTGCCCCAAGGAACGTCTCCAGCCCCCGTCCAGCCAAACAGACCAAAAACATTTCAAGCATACACCTTGGCACCTGGCAAGGATGAGAAAAGTGGAGCGAGCCAAAACGGCTGCAGGAACGAGAGATGCTCCGCGCCCGCAAAGCATCGCTGCTGCGAAGAAAACGCATTCAGGATGCAGAAGGAACGGATTCTGGGCAGGAACCGGACTTCTTACACAACCAGACCAGATTGTTAAAGAGCTTTAATAGTATGTGAGGTGGGGCCACCCCAATACAGAAGGGGTTACACATGGTCAACATGTGGCTGTGGCCACCAGGGCACTCGTCCTTGGGAGGGGAGCTCGCCAGGCCAGGCCAGCCCCTTCTCTCCAAGACCCCTCTTCTTCTTCACTCCCGTCCAGGTTTAGGCTGCGCCACACACCCAAAAAAAAGTCCTCGTTCCTCTTTTTTGCAAGGCTCCCCCCCTCCGGATGAAATTCCATAGGATCCCAAGCCTCGCCCGGGATCAATTTTCCTCCTTTTTGTTTTTCCTTCCTTCTGGCTTTCTCCAGTGACCCTGCTTGCTTGCCAAATGACCAAAGCGATCACCTGTCCGGGAGGCCGAACCTCCCCTTCTTCCCACTGCAAGGATAGATGGAAAAAGAGAGTCCCCTCCCTCCCCCACCCACCCACCCCCACCCCCCGATGACTTGACACAAGAAGCAACAAGTAGTAGGTGGGATCTCCAAATACGTGTAACATGATTCGAAGGAGATGAGTGTGCGTGTGTGTGTTGGAGGAGGGGGGTGGAGGAAATCAACAGGTTGTCTGTCATTTTACAGGGGGGGGGGGTTGTGGTTGGTGCACCTTGGAAGGACCCTCTTCTGGCAGCTCCTCCCCCCCCCCTCCCCAGAGGTCTCCTGGCCTGTGTCCTGGAATGGTTGATAGGTCAGCACCACCACTTGAGTTTCTTTTGGGAGGAGGGAAACGTGCAGGCCCTTCCACGTCGTCGGATCAGAATGGCGGAAGAGACCTGCGCAGAGCCCAGGCAGTGTCTACAGGTGGCGTTAAGCTTCTCCCGTACAGTCACAGAAGAGAGCAGGTGAGGTTAGCAAAGGGAGGGGGGGCACCAGTGAGGAGCAGGGCAAGGGTGGGAGGGTAGGGTGGGGAGTACAGCTCTGGGGCTCCCCCACCCTCCACGCAGCTGCTTTTCTTGCTTGCTTGTTGCGAGTGGCTCTTCATCTGCCGCTTGTGGTAGCGGTGCCGCTGCTGCTGCTGCTACCGGCCGTCCCCGGAGAAGAAGACTGCTGGCTACAGTCCCAGCCGGCTGCGGTGGTGGGAGGGCTGGCTGCTGGGGGGGCAGCCTCTGTGCTCTGGGCGGAGTCTTGCGGGAGGCTCAACTCCGCCAGCTGTCCCTCGGCAGTGCCGCCCCCCACGACGCTGCTGCCCGGGGTGCCTCCGGGCTCCGGCGTGCTGGGGGTTTGCTCGGTAGGTGTGGCCGCCTGCATAATCTTCTGCCTCACTTCCCGGATCTTGAGTTGTAAGCAGACCTTGGTGGGGAATATGTCAGAGTAGCGGGCTTGGAAAGCTGCAGTGGCTTGGGCTGTGAAAAGGAGAGGGGACAACTCAGTGAGGCTCACATAAAATTGAGAATAGGTGGGACGACGGTAAGGAGGGAGCAGCTCCCTGTACTTTGAATGGTGATTAAATGAATGGCCGTACAAGTCCAAGAACTGCCAGTAAAAGAAAAATCTTTTCCCTAGTTTCTCAAATGTGGCCACTTTAAGAGACGTGGACTTCAACTCCCAGAATTCTCTAGCCAGCATTGCCATGCATTTTGAAGTGGCCAAGCTTGGGAAACACTGGACAGTTGTTTCTTCCCAATATTTTTTCCTAAATCAACAATCCAGAAACACGCAGAGGTAAGCACACGCTCTGGCCTGCAGCTTTCAAGGTTCCCCCCAGCAAAATCCAAAAGCCATCAAAAGCATCTACTGCAGCAGCTAAAAAGAGCAGCAAGCTGCCATTTTCTTTAGCACAGTCAAGACTGTGCTGGAGTTACTCTAGGACAGGGGTGTCAAACTTAAGGCCCGCAGGCCGGATCTGGCCCACTGAGTGCTTAGATCTGGCCCATGGGGCCACGCTGGAAATAGTGAAGGACTGGCCGGGTGGTGCCCTGGCTCGGCCCAGGCCAACTGGGCACTGATCTACAATCTGGTGGCAGCTGGCAGCGTGCTGTAGGAGGCCATGGCAGCTGAAAACGGATCCCCCCAGCCCAGCCCAGCCCAGGCAGCCCCGACACGAGTAATATCGGGCTGGCCATGCCCACCTGGTCCCGAGGTCAAACACAACCCTGATGCGGCTTTCAGTGAAATCAAGTTTGACACCCCTGCTCTAGGAAACCCAGAGCCCACTGATACTCAAGACGGCCATTCAGCTGAAGTCAGACATGGCTAAAGTTAATGAATCAGTCTAAAGCTGGCCACTCCAAGGCTATCAGTATATGAGAGTTCATGACTTGGGAAAGACATGGTAACAAGGTCAGCCAATGAATAGACATGGCAACTAAGTCAACCAATGAGGGCTGCTTGGAAACTGAAACAGTATTTGCTGGAGACAGCAAGGAGCCTGGGCGTGGCTTAACTCTTCTGTATAGGAGAGTTCTCTTTGTCTGTATTAAGCATGTTGTGCTCTGCTCCTCTAAACTGAAACTAGTCTGTGCTGAACTAGTCTCTGAAACTGAATCTCCTCTCCTTGTATTTGCTACCACATTGGAAAAACCTGCCTTTTGATATTGTATACTTACTTCATGTTATGTTATATATAAAGGGAAGTTATTGGATCCTGCTGAGTTCATTTACTTGTGTGTGCTTCTGAATGCGATTGCTGCTGCAAACTCTGACAAAGGCCACTCTGTGTCACATAAATTACTCCTACCTGAAGGGAAGAAGCCATGATCCTGGAAGAGCTGCATGACTAAAGCTCTCCTCTGATCCAGCGTACGTCGGAGTGAAGAGTAGGGCACTTTCTCGTACTCCAGTTCTCCAAGTACGTCGTCCGTGTCTGTGCCTACAGAGAGAGATGGACACTGCTAGAAGAAGGAGCTTGTGAAGACCCTACACTTGCCAATTCCTAAGGAAGTTCATGTAACAGGACCAAGGAGGGGCCTTCTTCGTAGTGGCCCTGAAGACGTGGTTTTGCCAATGGCCTGGGGATCCCAGAGTGGGATGGAGCCCAGCAAATGGCTCCTTTGGTTGTTGTAGCCAGGGGATGGGAGGGCTTATTGCTGTTTTATTGTTCTTACATTGGGGCTCTTATCCTTGTAAGCTACTAGGATCACTTATACATTTTCTTAAATAAATGAATTCCTCCACTGAGCAGAGATATGGGCCCCTCTTTGGCAGCCCTCACCTTGGGTGGGATTCCCTCTGGCTTCCCAACTACCTGTTTTGTCAAAAGTAAAGATGTCCCCTTCACACTTGGCGCTCTTGGGAGTGTTGGGCTCCGAACTGCAACTGGAGCGACGCCGCATCTTCCGTTTGGGGGAGATGGGGTCTTCCGTGGAGGAGTCGAGGTCTGAAAAAAGGAACCCCAAGTTAGGAAGCAGACACACAGCAACCTACTCCACGCGAAACTCAAAGATGTCGAATTAAACTTTGTCACATTAGAAACATACTTTGACGCTGCTTGTTTTTCGCACTGCTCTACAAGAGGAAAGGGGACGGTGTGGGAGTAAAGGAAAGAGAATGATCCAGTGTATTCCCGGGTCCCAAATGCTATGCCAAAAGCTGCCCAAGAGCCCTCCCCATTCTCAGTGCAGAGCCAGTTTGGTGAAGTGGTTAAGATGCTGGCCTAGAAATTAGGAGGCAGTGAGTTCTAGTCCTGCCTTAGGATGACTGGGTGACTTTGGGGCCCACCACCAGGAGGACAGTGAGTTCTAGAGCCACCTTAGGCATGAAAGCTATCGCTGGGTGACTTTGGACCAGTCATTCCCTCTCAGTTCAACCTCACCTCAGAGGGTGGTAGTTGTTGTTGGGAGGAAAATAGGGAGCAGGAAGTAATGTTGGAGATGTTTACTGCCTTGAGTCATTCATAAAAATAATAAAGGCAAGATACAAATTAAAAAAGTAAACAAATTCCTGCACTTCCCCCATCATGCGAATGAGAAACCTAGCTGTCTATTTCAGGTTAACTCAATCAATCATTCTGATATTTTTTTTTAATTTAGAAAACAGAAAGAATGAGAAAAAGCTTCTTTCCACAGGCAATACGGACACTAAACCAGGAACCACAAGAACACTCAGGACTATAACAGAACCACAATTGTATCCCACTCTCATCTTCCCAACTATCCCTAACTTATTTCCTAACTTATTTCCTACCCAACCTTCCCATTTTGCCTTAACTTACTCATGGTCGCAGGCGGTTGCATAAGCATTTCACTGCATATCGTACCATGCATGACTGTGTATGTGAGCAATAAATTTGACTTTGAATTTGACTTTGAATATCTTCTCTTATTTCTTCCTTTATTAGTTATAATACTCACAGCTTAACAGAGGGGTATCTGCTATCTTCTACCTATGCTTTTCCTACTATCAAACCTATTTTATTTAACATCAGGGTTGGGAAATCTTTGAAGAACTGTGACCCAGGAGGATTTTTGGAGATATCAATGGAAGGAGCACAAACCATTCTTTACTTAAATCTCTTACCCAGGTTTGTAGGTACCTACCTTATTTGACGTCAGAGTGTGTCATCAGGATTTCCCTTATCTGCCATGCAAACTGATATCAATCAATCAAATCAATCCAACTTGTACATTTTTATTTGTGCCTGCTGTATATATTGCTGTTATGTCAATGCAACAGTATAATATACTTTATATTATATACAATATAAAGAAAGAGATACATTTATTTAATTGTTAAGATTAAATATTTCCCAACTACAATAATTACAGCACTCTGCAAGTTCAATTTTTTTTTTTTCATTCTTCAAGCAAACAATACCACCTGGGGCTGTGATCAGGCCAGTATCCATGACCTAACTAAGGTCAGCCAATGCCATTCTTCCACCAAAAGCACGCTTCAGAAACCTTGAGGTTGCAGCTGTATCTAATTAATTTAATTTTTTCCACTTTAGTGTCATTGTAGCATAACAAAGGCTGTGGGGTCATATGTGCTACAAAACTTCTTTTACAGCTGATGACCATATTTCAGAAGGAATAATAAATGTGAGACATTTTCTAAAAAGTTAAATATAGATTTAAACAGAGGATATTTAAAATATAAAGAAGTAAAGGCATAAATAAAGAGGGGAAGATTGCTAAATGTAGCTGAAGCCCTAAATATGAAAATGTCTAATTCACAGGAATACAGTATATCACAGACGTGAGTACACCCCCTCACATTTTGTAAATATTTAAGTATATGTTTTCATGTGACAACACTGAAGAAATGACACTTGGCTACAATGTAAAGTAGTGAGTAGCTTGTATATCAGTGTAAATGTACTGTCCCCTCAGAATAATGTAACACACAGCCATCAATGTCTAAATTGCTAGCAACAAAAGTGAATATACCCCTAAATGATAATGTCCAAATGGGGTTTGGACATCCAGTTGGCTTTTCCTTTGAGATGTGCTCCAACACTTGAGTAACATGGAGGCAAGTTGGCAGCTTATGTTCCCATTAGCAATGGTACACATGTTAACATAATATTATAAACCACCCCCAATGATCAGCAGTGTATTCATTCTTAATTAATGCATGTGAATAACTTATGATGTGCAGACATTTCAGATAATAAGGCCTTAACATTTCAAATAGGTTTCTGAAATAGCTATTCCTCTTATAGAAAAAAAATACAAGTTGATAAGATACAATAATGACAAGGGATGTTCCTGAAAGCACAAGGAATGCCTTCTCTACAATAGAAATGCAGTAAGAGTTTGAGAGATTGGTTGATTTATTGATCAATCTTTGGGATTGATCAATCAAACAATCATTTGTTGTGAAATATAATGTTAAACAACCCTCCCCCCAAAAAAGACCTAAAAGAAATAACATCTTAAGGGGATAAATTTGAATTTGCAATTGTTTCATAAATTAACCTTGCAATGACCTTGAAATTTACAGATATAGTAAAGCCTCCCTAAATTTCATTTCTGAAAGTGAATTATGGTATAGTCCTTCTTAAATACTCGGTATATAATGTGAAGGCTAACTTGTTTCCTCAGACTTGAGACTCTTCAATGTGACTTGCTAATCTCCAGCAGTTTGTTACAGTAGCAACCTCACTTCTCATTGGCTGAAGTGCCTGCCACATCACTTCCGCCCAACAACCAACCACTTCCCAGAGCAGCTATTTCTGACCTGTTGAGCTGCTGTGTTTTTTGAATTTTAATTTGTTTAATATAATTTCACAGTTGATTCAACCATAGCCCATAATGTCAATGAACTGTCCTCAATCCTAAAGGTACACACTGCATTCAAACTTTACATCTCCCTGTAGGCATCCTTTCTGTTTCTGCCAAGGCTGGTCCTTTTGCTTTTTCATTCTCCTGCTTATAATACTGCAGAACCTCTCTTCCTTTTCCTTAATTCACTTATAAAGTAAGCTAACTGTGTAACTAACTTAACTTGCAAAGTAATTTATATGCTATTTTGCTTCCATGAAACTGTACTGTCAGTATTTCTTCGCTATACAGTTTCCATGGACCCATAGAGAAATTTAGGAAAGAAAATTACAGCTACAGAGCTATGATGCTATAATAAAAGGAAAATATAAAAGGGTTTCCTTTACAGTTAAAGGAGACTATGAGGGATAGGAAACCGAGGCATCCAGGAAAGGAAAAAAAATGCAGAGGGAACAATACTTAAATGGAAAAAAACAGCATGAAGAGACTGGTCTATTCATGATCCAGCCAACAAAACTTGCTTTCTCTAAGAAATCCTGTCCACTATAAGTGGATGGCTAGGACAATGGTTAGGACGCTGAATCTTAGACCATTAAAGGTCTACAGCTTGATAGTTCAAGACCAGAGTGCTATAAGATGAAGTGAGTTCCCCTCACTTGTCCCTGTTCTTGTCAGCCTTCTTGTCAGTTCAAAAGCTTGCAAATGCAAGTAGATGAATAAGTGCCACATATAGTCATATGGGAAGTAACAACATTTTGTATTTTGCTATACGCTATGTGCTGCAGTGTGGTGTCATGACAGCCACATGACTGTGGAAATGTCTTTGGACAATGCTGGCAATTGAGTTTAAGAAATGCAGATGAGCACCACTCCTAAAGACGATCATGACTAGAACAATAAAATCCATGAGGACACTTTTTACCATTATAAATGCAAGCATTGAGGCCTAGTAGTTTCCTTCCATTGTCATTTTAAATAAAACTTTGTAGATATGGCTGAAAAAATATTGATGTTTTATGAAAATTTAGAAACTTCATTGCTCAAATAGTCCTTTATTAATTCCCTTTTAAATGCCAGCCATGTGATGTTATAAAATTAGTACTATGCTTTCCTGCACCTCTGTCAAACCAAGAAACTACCATTCACAAGGTAATCCATTACTAAGCAATGATTTTGTGGATAGGGAGGCATACTTTTTCAGCAACCACAAGCCGCTTTGGACATGATGATTCTGCCAGGAATAATTTCAGGTTTATTTATTTATTTTCCTTCCCCCTCCCCCCCCCCCCCGCCTAAAATAAAATAAGTAGGAATTTTATTGGTAGAGATCCACTAATTTTAGAGTCCTGGGAAATCCAGAAGTTGCAAGAAAAGATGAAAAAGGCAAAATGAAAATGTATTGCTATTGTTGAGAGCAGGGAAGTATATAATATATTATTATTTACTTTTGACCCTTCTCATATTTATATGAACTGTAGATTATCTCCATGGCCTCCTCCAACTTTAAAATTATATATTGTAAATATCACTCAATATTATTTGTTTTATCTTTATTATATTTATAGCCTGCTTTTTATTTATATTACCTTGACTTATATCAATTAAAACTAAAAATAGAAATAAATCATGAAGATGTTATCAAACTCAATCAAAGTCATTACTTGGAGAGTCTATGAGACAGACCTGTCCACATCTTTCCATCTTGCACTCTTCTCTGAGCTTTTCTATGCTCTGCAAATGTCATCTTTGATGGTGTCCAGCCACTATGTTCTTTGACAACCTAGTTTCCTTTTAAGAAATAAATCAGGAAAAAAAATAATTAACTAACTTTAAAATAAGCTAAATTCCAATTAAAAAAAAAAAAGCCTGGTAAAATAGAGTGGGAGCCAATCTGTCTCATTTTAGAATATATTCAATAGATGGGATGGCCACACAGGTAAAGATCCTCTCCTGTGTAAAACTATAACCTCTTCCTGCCTGTGAGATACTTTTGAAATAACTTCTCCTGCAGAGCTAAATAACTGGACAGGCTTGTAACAGAAAAAGCAATCCCTCCTCACATAATAATAATTTATTAAATTTATATGTTTTCTTACTCCCAGATATAGTTAGACCATAAATAGTTACTCTCAGATATAGTTAGACCAGATATAGCTAAACCATTCAAAGGGAAACACCAGCCTCTTCAATCATGCATGACAAGCCACTGGCAGCAAGTACAGGTCTTTCAGTACAGATACGGATTTCTGTATCTTACTAGTTGTCAAGATCCTGCCTTTTGTACTAATTGTGATTTCCAAAGGCAGACCCAAATGAAATGCATTGCACTGCTCAGCTTGTGATAAAATCAGGACATAGATAACCAACTCTATTTCTACCCAGCTCAAGGTAAGTCAAAGTTGGTACACTAATCATGATTGTACAAATGAATAGTGAACATCACAGTCATTACTATGGGACAGGGATTTGCCATCCCTGGGGCTGGCCTTGGGGCAGCTCAGGAGTTCATAGCTGCCATAGTGGCCATAGACATATCCCAGATCATTCATAATCCAACTCAAAAGAGTGGTCACACACTAGACATGGTTTTCTTGTCAGAGCATTGGCAGTGTGATCTGAAGGAGGAACTATGTATACCTTCTTTGTCATGGTCACCCTCCACAGGGAGATATAACCTAGTCAATTGACCCTTCTTTTTCTCACTCTGGTCAATTGCCATAGGGACTATGTAATACACCTTACATGGGGCTACCCTTGAAGAGTATATGGAAGCTAAAGCAGGAAGGATCATAATTAAAAGTGTCACCAAAATCCAAATTGACCAGGTGGTCCAGGAAGAAATAATGAATAGTGGTGTTTAAAACTGCCAAGAGATCCAAGAGAAAAAGCCAGGTCAGTCGGTCCCATCTAGTTTTTAGCACAGTTCATACTTCAAAGAAAATTGATTTTTTAATGTTTCTTTGATCTCATATCTCTCTTCTCTTGGGGGAAAAATATTTGGTCACATTTCAAAATATCTTCCATTTTTTATACCCTGTTACTCTTTCCTTATGTCTCCAAATGGAATCTTGATCTATTTTTTTTTCTCCTTCTTGAGGAACAAATTATTAACACAAATCTTTCACTTTGAACAAAGCCATCTTTTGATTGGTGTGAGATCCATTAACTTTCTACATTCTGCTTTTCCACCTTCTCCTGCAGCATCTTCCAGCAGTGTTAACACATCTCAATTTATGAGCCTCATGTAGCAAGGGTCAATGTATTAATATGTTAATAATGCAATGCTTTGCCAATTATGCTGGGAGGGGGGGTTATGTAGAGCCTCAATTAATTATGTTATAATATTTTGATGGCAGACTGATTGCTAGCTTTGCATAGCTGTAATGCTAAATGTTTAGAAGATGATAGACTGGGACGCCTTAATGGCCTCATGATTAGATTTGAGGAAAAGGCTGATACGAACAGAGATACTAATTTATGGACTTTGCTGCAATACATTATCTTTGGGATCAGCAGATAGAAGGTTTTAAGACTGTCCCTAGTTTAAAAAATGCCTGTTTTCAGAAAGGGCTAGTTGTGAAAAAAGAACCTGTCTTTTATATCAGCAGTAGCTTTGATGAGGGAAGCCTCTGGATTGGGAATTGAATCTGAATTCTGGACTAGACCAGTTCAATCTCCCAACTTTAGAAGAGAAATAACTAGGCAGTATTACATACTCTACATTCTAATGAGATTGAGCGTTCACAATTTGTCACTATTAGCATTATTGTATCTGTAATTATGGAAGTTATTAATACACTTCTGGTAGCCCAGAGAATGAAGCTTTGTGCATAATGTGGAGGACAGCATCTCTGTCCCAATGAAATCTGAGGCCTAGGTTCTAGAACAGTAGCATTTCAATTGGGCTTTTATGAATGTATGATACAAACTGTATAAATATTTATCAACCACTCAATAAATAAATAATTTATTGCTCCCATTTTAGAAGAACACCCTCAAATGTAAGATCAGACATTCATTCCTTAGGAAATATTATTTAAAAAAAAAACACCCTAACAAATGGAAAACAAAACTGTGAGTTCAAGTAAGACATTTGATTATAAGATTTATTATTTGATTTGCAACATTTATAATTCAGCTAATGAAGACAAGGTAAGTGATGGAAACCATGGTTTGTATATTGTTTTAAAAGCTGCAGAAATAATATATATTTAAACTTTCATTGTGTTTACTTCTGCTTGTGGTGAGAAATTAGTCGATTATTACCAGCAAAATGTGGCTAAATCTCTCTCTCTCTC
>JAEANM010015755.1:0-13515 GCA_017656035.1 Myanophis thanlyinensis
AGGGAGGAAGGGAAAGAGAGGGAGGGAGGAAAGAAAAGAAGGAAGGACAAAAGATGAAGGAGAGGAAAGGAGGGAGGGACAAAAGGAAGAATGGAAAGAAGGAAGAAGAGTGAAAGGGAGACGGAGGAAAGGGAAGAAGATAGGAAGGAGAAAGGAAGAAAGGAAGGGAAAGAAAAGGAAGGGAGGGAGAAAGGAAAAGAGAGGGAGGGAGGAGAGGAGAGGAAAGAAGGAAGGAAAAGAGATGAAGGAAAGAGAAGGAAGGAGAAAGGGATGAAAAGAAGGGGAGGAAGGAGGCAAGGAGGAACGGGCGAAAAGGAGAAGCGGCTCCTGCTATTTCTCCACAAATAAGGAAGGTGTAAGGGGAGCCGCCGTCTCTTCAGCCCGTCTTCTCCCGCAGCCTTCCGAACTGAAGCGGCGTCGCGTGCCCGGCTTCCTCGCTTCTTCCCAGCGCCGAGCCTCTTCCCGGTGCCAACACTGCAAAAGCCGCCTCCGCCTCCTCCTCAGTGTAGCAACGTCTCCGGCTGGCCGCCACCGAGCTGCATTGCTGTAGGAGCGCGCAAAGCTCAGGCGCCAGCCAAGAGCTGCAGTGCCGACCCGGGCGAGGCAAAGCGAGGTCGGGCGAGGAGCCGACGGCGGAGAGCGAGGCCCTCTTGACCCACCTTCGAGGCCATGTGCATTCCGTGCCAGCCAGCCCGCTCCTAATAAAGCGATGGGGCCGGGAAGCTGCCTCCCGCTTTTTCACGCCCTATAAATATTCAGCCGGCCCCGAAGACCAGCCCGGGTGGCTTGTGGGCTGCCTGACCCCGGCTCAGAAGAACCGCCGCCGCGGAAAAGCCTGAAGCAGCGCAGCCCGAGCGCCCCTCCGCCCGGCCGAGATGCCCCGAGTAGATGCAGATCTCAAACTGGACTTTAAAGATGTCTTGCTCAGACCTAAGCGGAGCAGCCTCCGAAGCAGAGCAGAGGTGGGGGCATTTCCAAAGGAGCATGCTTTCTTTTCTCCCACCCCCTCCCCCCTTTCCCTCTCTCTTTCTCCCCCTTTCTTTAAAATGCGGCGTCCGACTCCATGAGGTGTAAGCCCCTCTTCTCCTCCTGTTTGCATTTTAGGCTAATGGGTGAATGCCCTTGACGGTTTTTTTTTGTTTTGTTTTTTGTCCCCGGTACGAAGTCAAAAGCGTTTCAGAACTTTCCATGCGTAACCCGGCCGGCTAAGTCGGCCCTGTGTAACAGCTACTGCTTTGCTTTGCTTTGCTTTGTTTTGTCCCCCACCTTTGGCAGATTGCGAGCCAAAGGTGAATCCTAAGGGAAAGTGTTTTGCTTTTTGCTCACCGGCGCATCTGATGGAATTGCTTCCAAATTTGCAAGAAGCCGGCAGGGAGGTTGGGGGTGGAGGAACCGACAGAAGGAGAACTGGAGTCGGATTGCATTGTACTCGGAACTGTTTGTAGAGGAAACAAGTGGCACGACAGGTCATTTTGCCGGGGCCAGAGGAGTGGAGGCTGATTCAAGTTACAAACCCTCCAGGAGAGGCCTGGCTTTTCTGGAGTGGAAGCAGGGCTGGAGAGGCGATTTCCTGGGGCCGGCAGGTCAGGTGTCTTGAACAGCGAAGCGCGCACAAAGACACAAGCAAAACGCAGGGACAGGAGCTGGGAAATGGAATTAAAAAGCAATCTTTGTTGTGTTTGGCAGAAAATCAGTTCATACATTTATCATTGATTCGGTTCTACCTAACGTTTAGTCTCCAAAACGATGTTGAAGAATGCCTATTTACACAAACAATCTTCCCCAGGATAAATGTCATCCTGGACTGTACCATTGGAAGCTCTCTGCCTTTTGTCCGTGGGTCAATATTGGGGGACCAGACTTTGATCAGGTAGTTGGAACTGGCCAGTCCCAGATGAAGGCTTGCAAAGCAGGTTTAAAAAACAAGCCTTTGGGATTGTGGGACGTGGTATAGAATACTGTAGATCATGGTTGTCCAACCTTTGGGCTTGATTGGGCCTCATTGAGCGAAGAGGATTTGTCTTGGGCCCACATATAAAATACATACTTAATGTATATAAATCACATAATAATATGAAAAGTTTACCATCTTGTGGATCCGCATTACTAGCTGTCCAGGGTTGCATGCAATTCATAGGCCATGGGATAGACATGGCTGGTTTAGATCAGGCGTTTCCAAATTTTAAGACTTGCAGCTTTCAGCTTCCAAAATTCTTCAGTCAGCCACGCTGTCTGGGGAATTCTGGGAGTTGAATTCCACAAGTCTTAAAATTGACAAATTTGGAGATCCCTGGTATGGACGATCCTTGGTCAGAATCCCACCGAAAGTCTGGATGTTCTTACAGCACCTCTATTTTGTACAAGTGAAAAAAGAAAAGATGGTTGTGAATGAAAATCTCTCTTATGCAGATTACTGCAATATCTTTGGTTGAAATCAAATGGTTTGTATAATTACAATTATTGCTATGTAGCTATTGTTAAAATACATTATATTTCTGAAACGAATTACCACAAGGGGAATTATTTCTGGAATATGGTTTCCAGTATGCATTGATCCAAAATGACCTATAATCATCTGGAAAGGATTTTAAAGATCATCTAGAATTGGAGCCTCTTTAATTGAAGGAGATTGGAGCTAAAAATAATTACAGTCCACCAAGTCATATTTGATAAATTTGTGTTACTTTTAAGTCTAATTACCACATAATCTTGAGCATCATTCACAAGCACAAATTGCCTAATGAACAAATTAACAGTGGCTTCCAGTGAAATATTATTAAATACTTCTTTTGGTGTAGTGGTGAAATATGACCACATATGGATTCCATCTGCCTATGTGAATTTGAAAGTAGGCCCTGTCAGATTCCATATGATTCACTTAAACATTATTGGAATAGAATAATCATCAGCCTTCAACCAGAGTTGGTTTTCTCCTATTTCTGGAAACATGTGACTCTTTGATTTGTTCTGAACATTATGACATATGAGATTCTTAGGATTAATTTTGATTCTGAACTTGCAAATGAGTGAGGTGACCTCATTCCTATTTGAATATTTACAGGCAGTCCTCATCTTAAAACCATTTGTTTATTGAACATTTAAAGTTACAACAGCACTGGAAAAAATGACCCTTTTTCACACTTAACTATTGTATCATCCTCATGGTCATGTGATCAAACTTTGGATGCTTGGCAATTGGTTCATATTTATGACAGTTGCAGTGTCCTGGACTCCTGGAGTCATGTCACCTTTTATGATCTTCTGACAGCAAAGTCAGAAAATGAAAATTGTAAGACAAAGAAATTAAAAGCACAAGAAAAGGAAATATAATTAAACTGAAGTGTTTACAGCAACGCTTTTTCACTCTACCTCTTTTTATACTTGCAAACCAGTCTTTCAACTTGTCAATTTGTACACCAGATCAGACACTACTTTTTTGTTCTTTCAAGAATTGAGTAGCTGATGAAAAAGTCAACACAGCCTGATAAAAATATTTTCAACCAATTCCAGGTTTGTTTGCCAGGGATCGGATGAATTGGAAAGTATGTCTAATTATAAATCTTCCTTTTTTGTGAGCAGGTCAATTCACGGCTCACATTTGCTGACAAGTTTAATTACCTGATTTAATTTTTTAAATTTTCTCATGATCTAGCTCCATTGCTTAAATGGAATGCTTTAACAATGTTAGAAACAAATTAGCTGGCTATCTCCTTGCTTGTCATTTTAGAATGCTGAAGCACATTATGAGATTGTCGATACTCTATTTATGTAGAGAAGTAATTATTTAATATCTGTTATCTTAGTGCTTACATTTTTTTTAACTTTATGACTTAATTCTGCTTTCAGGTAAAATTGTAAATTCTGCTTTCAAAGTAAAACTGTTGTTTTTACAGGTAGATCTTACACGTACTTTCTTCTTCCGTAACTCCAAACAAACCTATACAGGTATCCCCATTATCGTAGCAAATATGGACACTGTTGGTACTTTTGAAATGGCACAAGTTATGGCTAAAGTAAGTGTTTCTTAATTCTCTACTCCTATAAAAAAAAAGAAATGAAAATAACATTTGAATTAATTTCAAGGCCTTGTAATGATGAAAGAATTTGGCTGCATTTATTTTATTCTCAGATAGCCCATTTTCCCCTCAGAATTGTTGTATTGCAACAAATACAACAGTAAAGTCAGGACTCTTTCACATGTTTAATTTTTTTTAATGTTCTTTTGATAATCATTCCCAAGATTTCCTGAGTGAACTTTTAACACTTGCAACTAATTTCATTAGAATTTGATGATATGTAAGTTATATGTAGAAATTTTGCTAATGTTTATATGAAAGTTAAAGTACATAATTATATTGTTACAGTCTCCAAGATCAAAACATCTGTCATCTCTGTTATAACGCTTGAAGGACTGCATTGAATGTCACAACTGTATTTATAGTTTTACTATTATATATAGTATAATAGTATAGATTTAGTAGTATTTCAGATGTACATGGAAACTGAATTATAATGTACATTTCTAGTTTGCATAATGTGTGTAGTCCATCTTTTCTATGTCAACCACAGTCATCTGCTCCTTCCATTCTTCAATTTATATCCTATTCTTTGATTTATTGATTGCCAAACAATTAGCATCAAAAATATGATGCCATTCAAAATAAAATTAAAATAACTGCATCATACAGACAGAAAATTACATGCAGGCATACATGCATGCTTATCATACTATACTCTTTCAAGATACAATTATGTGGAGTGTAGAAAAGGAATAAAAATTACTAAGCAAAAGAAATTAAAGGCCTGAAATAAAAAAAAAAATCATTCAGTATAACCTCTATCTTTCTTTAAATGATCTTTGCTTTCATCACATTCATCCATTACTTTATCCATTGTCTTTTGATTTTTATCTCTGTTTTTGAGGATGTCATCAACTTTGTCCAATCATAAATTTCTCAATATTCCTTTTCTTTTCATTCATTCATTCTAATTGTGATTTGATCTTCATTATTTCTCCCTATATGTTCAAACCACCTTAGTGTATTTCTTTCCTATTGGTTACTCACTTTTATATGCAGTCCAATTAATTTTTGACTTTTATATTTGTTTGACCATGTGTACTTCTTAAGTAAACTATTCCTGTTGCAATCAAGTTTTTAAAACATTTCTCTTAAAGAATTCCAATGCTCACTCTCTTCCTCTCTTGGCTGCATTCCTTGCAACTTTATGTATTTATTTATGAAAATTTATATGACCATCCAACTCATTCTTAGTGACTCTGGATGGCTTACGAGGATAAAAACCAATATTAAAAAAATAAAAAGCAATAATCCCCATACCCTTAATGTATGCCCATTAAACAGTATTTTCTTCTCATATTTTGTAATAATAATTCTGTCATATGCCTTTTTCTCATGCACAGCCTCTTCTGCTTTGTTTCAACCAACAACTTTTCTTTCATACTTCCTCTTTACTTCATGCTTGTGTTATAGCCTGTACCAGTTCTTAGATAAGAAAAGCACTTTTCTCAGAGTCATGTTCTTCTCTAATGGTTTCTTACTATAATTACTAAATTGTTATGAAAGTTTGCAGGCTTAGCATCCAGTCCTATAATATTTGAATTCAAGTAAAATTTACAAATAATGCTAAGATTCTACTGTCTTGGAAATTTATGGCATTTGTATTACTTATGGACAGGATTCACATTTAAAGCCAGTTTCTTGAATCTCGAGGACTATTGACCTTAAAAGGAGCATTCAGGCAAAGATTTTAGCTCGTTGTCTCTTTCATGTATAATCTAGGATCTCTGCAAAGTTTTCTATTTAAGTTTCAAGTTCACACTTTCCTTTGTTTAAACAAGAACCCTTCACGTATTTGCAATGACATCATGGATCTTTGTTTTATATATGTGCATGTGTCTACATCAAACAGTGTAATTATAGCATACGTGTTTGTTTTTCTAGTACACCATGTTTACTACAATACACAAGCATTACTCTCTAGAACAGTGGAAGCTGTTTGCAAGTGATCACCCAGAATGCATAGAGGTACTTTTTCACAAAGTTAAATATTAGACTGCATTTCCTGAAATATTAGAAAAATTGATATGCCTTGTACTGTTTGCAAGAGAATGGTTTATAAAATCACATGCTGCTAAAAAATACTAGACCTATAGGATGCATGGTATTTTATTAGACGCAGTCAGTGTTATGGGTACATTTGGTAATTGCAGAAATTGGAGAGTATATGGATAACCCACATGCCCAATAACAAAATAACTGTTGTGATCCTTACAAATCACAAAACATTCATTTACTAGAACATAAACAGATGAGACTATCCTCACCATCATATATAGCACAACTGTATACTCTGGCTACACAACAGCTCATGTGCTTCCAAACAAAGTGGTGAATTAGAGCTGTTGGCCATATTTATTTTCTGTAAATGTATTTAGAATTGAAATGAAGCCTTGAGGCATTCTTAAAAAGCTTTCTTCCTGATTAATTAAAATTAAAATTAAATTTTAATTAAAATAATATGTAAAGATAAATGGGATTGACAAAGAGCTTGAAGGGCAATAGAGGTTGTGTTTATAGGTACCTTGGTGCTTAGGCATCATGTTGGTTTTATTGTATTTTTATTTCCACACTATTCTGGCTAATGCATCCTGGAAGATATAAGGGTATAATTTATAATATTATAAAAAGTAATATTATAGAACACTGGAAAGATGTGTGCATATCTAAGGGAACATTTGTAAATTTATGATTATGTTGTACAATTCTTTTCATGTGTATTTACAAGTAAATTCACTCTGAAAAAGACTATTAAGGGTCTTGTCTTAGCCCGAACAGTGTGGAACAGCAAAACATTAATGGAATGTAAAAACTGAGTTTAAATTATTAAAGATATCAATAGATGATTTGTTGGCAAAGTTAGATAATAAGTGTATACATTAAAGTAAAGTAGCCTGACAAAAATGTATAAGAAAATGGCTTATTGATCAGTGGTAGTCTGGGAAAACAACTGCAAACACAGTATTTTATTCAGGCAAAAACATTGAGATCAAGTAGAAAGTAAAACATTATGCAGTGTATAAAGCACAATGTTGGAAAAGAAAGCCCAAACAAACTTTTTAGTTTTGTAAATTTAATTGAAAGAAATGAGAATTTTTATAGTAACAACAATATATTCTAAGTGGCAAGGAAGCAAATATTGGTAATTCAAAAGAATAATAGGAGATTGCACTGGTAGACTTGCTAACTAGTGTTCCTAAAAACAAACTATTGATAAATTAGCAAAAGACTTTCATTAATTTTGGAGATTTCCAGGTCAAACTTCGAATTCCTCCCTTTTGTCCCACAGTATTCAATCTGAAAACTTCTTATTTCAATATTTATTTTATTTTTGGGAATAGGGTATGCATACGCATGTGTGAAATCATAAAGTTTGAGATGGGGTGGTACGAATGTCTTCAAGGGGTTGAAAGGGGAACGATCAAAAACTTAAATGACTTATTTGGGAGAAGGTAGGCTTTAAAAATTATATAAGGGCTTTATAGATTGGCAGCCCTTTGACTTTTGTCTAGCAACAGTCTAGGAGATGTTTTGTTATAGGAGTCACCTGCTGCATATATTCAGCCTGTTTATTGTATGAACAAATCATTTTAGAACAGTTGACTTTTCTACATATTTGGTGTACTAGTCTCATTATAATACTTAGAAAAGTGTAGTAACTCAGAGATATGTCACCATGGAGCAGATTTGGCTAGGAAAATGGATGTAACCAGGGAACAGATAAAACCAGATATATTCCTGAAGGTTACACCTGACTCCAGAGAATATAAAGATACCTTGGACAGTCTTAAGTTCCTGTTCTTGATTAGGTTTTGGCGAACTAGGGGGACCTCAGTTTAAGAGAAAAATGGCCAGATCCTAGCCAAGGACATCCATTTCTTTCTTATTGTAAAACACTCTCCTTCCAGGTATGATGGCTGCTCTTCATAGCATGTTCACCAATTTCTCCAAGATAAAGGTATAGGCTGTTTTACATGTAGGAGGTCCCAGGTTTAATCTTTGTTTCTTCCAGGTAGAGTTGAGAAAACCCCAGTTTCAAATTCTGCAGAGCTGCTACTAGTCAATAGACGATTGCAGACGATTCTTGGGAGAAGGCTTTTTCTTATATTCCTATTTAAAACTTGGAACTTTCTTCTTTACAAATTGTATGGACTCATGAAACAAGAAAATGTAGGATACTAAAAATACCAAGGATGTTCTTGAATGTTGTATTACATTTCAATCACAAAAGAGATGCAGCTTATATGGCAATAAATAAAAGTGAACAGTTGTAGCGGAATGCATGATTCACATGCATTAAAACTTCATCCTATACTGTAACTTTGCTGTGTTCCTAGATCAAAAAAACCCCCCACCCTGAAAATCCACATATTTAATTGTCTTAGACATTTTTACCATGTGGCTTCTTCTGCAAAGCCATGCAGTATGTGAATGTTTTTAACATCATTTCTATAAAAAAACCTTTTAATTGTTCTTATCTTCTTTTTGCAGCATGTAGCGGTGAGCTCAGGCAGTGGGCTGACTGATTTTGAGAAGCTGATAAGTATCATTGAGGCCATCCCCCTGATCAAGTACATCTGCCTGGATGTGGCCAATGGTTACTCAGAACACTTTGTGGAATTTGTGAAAGCTGTTCGTATCCGGTTCCCAAAACACACCATCATGGTAGGAGTTGGAAAAGTTGGGAAATGGATAGACTTGTAATTTGGGGAAAGAGTTTCTTGATTCTAGCAAATGTGTCCCGCGTCCTGTGACTTGCCAAGAAGGGACCATAAAAAATAGAACATAAATTTAGTTTGTGGGGAAAAAATCCAGGTTTAAACTCAAGATTCCTGTATGAAAAATTGCAGCCAGACAAATCAGATAATTTCAGTAACTCTAGAGCAGGATTTCAAACTGTTCTCAAGAATTTGACATGTTATAGTGAGAGACTAAGAGAGAGAGAGAGAGATCTTAAAGTCATTTTTCTATCACTAATGTTTTGTCTTCTGATCAGGTACTCCAGGATTAAAAAAACAACCAAAAACTGCAGCAAGCTTTTCAAAAGCTTGAAAATCTCTGATGTAGACCATCAAGTTAGTGGTCTACTACTTGTTTGAATATGCTCAAATGTGATTGTGTGATCATGGCTCATTTTAAGTTGTTGCTCAAATATCAGTGTTCCTTGCACTAAGGAATTATTCCATTTGTATTTAGAACAAGGGAAAAACTGTTAATAATTGATGCTGGTAGACATTTGTACAGCAGGAAGAAGAGTCAATTTAGTAACTTCTGATTCATTCAGCTTTTAAGTTATCTCATAAATGTATGAATGAATGCCACCAAAAGGTCCATTGGGACTTCTTTCCATAGTGTGCATGTGCATCTATAAGTGTTTTAGTAACAGTTACATCTATAGTGTTGTGTATTTATTTAAAATGCATAAAGCCGCCCAATCTAAAACAACCTTAAGTGGGTTACAGGAAAAGAATAACTAATAACATACAATATTATATTTGTGGTCTTATACAATATTATATTTGAGGTTTTGTCTCAGGATAGAAAAACTATTAGGGCTTATGGGATAAGTTTGGATAGAGATCTAAGCACAACACATGGCATGTTTGTTAACAGGATCATGTGTTAAATTGTAATGGCAATTATGCCATCAGTAAGTTTTTGAATGAAATAGGGATTTGAAGCTGGGATCTTCAACTTGACACGGTATCATACAGGATTAATTTTTTTATAAATATATACAATGTAATTTGAAACAAATAATTTTGTTTCATGCATTGTAAGCTTGTAAGAACACAGAGGTATGGTTGGTGCTTTCCCAAATACCAGTCAGTAACGACATTATCATTAGGTACACAGCATCCTATACTTCCGGGAGGAAGAATGTGTTAAGACATTAACATAACAAAAAATAATAATTCATGCATAAAAATGATGTAAAGTGGTGGACAATTACTTTTTATTAAATGATAATAGAATGTAATATGCCTGTTTTGTAATTGGGACTCTTTTCTGAACAAGTAGTTCATCAAGAGCAAATCAATTGTTGAAGAAAAGTGCTTTTCTTTTATGTGTGCTTTGACCATTGTCATGGGTGAGATGTTTTTCTGGAAAATGGTAGTTTCATGGTATTGAATAATTCAATCAGAAAGAGCAAGTTTTTACCTTGATGTTTCTGTTTGGATATTAATCTTTCTGGCCTACCGTGTTAAGCAAGCTCTCCATTCTATTAAATAAAAATGTTTACAAAATGGATTATAAGAAATGTTTGGATTTGCCACATACAGAGATATAGTTATGATGATGCTCCCTTCCCTCTCAACATTTTAAAGCAGTGCAGATAAGAGATACTACTGGTAGGAGAATGGGAGTGGGGAGGCAGAATGCTTAGCTTACCAGAATGATCTGGGATAGACATTTTAAGGTCCAGTTAATGCCAGAGCAAAGAAACCATATATTTTAATGGAAATGCTTGCTTTTACAAGATAGAAAGTAGATGTGTCATATATCTGCTGATCACATGAGAATTTAGGGTGTAAGTCAGCTAGGTATACTGATTGCTGAACAGGGCATTGGATAATCACATCCCCATTTTAAAAGAAATTGCGATTTTGAAAATAAGGCAATTTTCTGCATATAAGTGAGAACGCACACTGTATATGTAATCTACCCAGAATAGAAGGCAGGTTAAAAATGGAAGGATAGAAGGAAGGAGGGTGAGTAAATATATTTTCTTACTGCAGTTATTTGGATTTATTCATTATTTGCAATGATTTTGGCTCTATTTCAGGCAGGCAATGTAGTAACAGGAGAAATGGTAGAAGAACTTCTTCTGTCTGGCGCAGACATTATTAAAGTAGGAATTGGACCAGGTAAGCTGGATAGAAGGGTATATGCTTGAATCTCCTGCTTAACATTTATGTCAGGAATATTTTCCTTGCACCCTTACTTCATAGATATACTAACTAATAGATAACAAAAGAAAAAAAAGTAGTGTTCGATTTGGTATATGAATGGACAAGTTGGAAAACTGGTTTGCAAGTATAAAAAGGGGTAGAGTGAAAAGTGTTGCTGTTAAACACTTCAGTTTAATTATATTTCCTTTTCTTATGCCTTTAATTTATTTGGCTTACAATTTCCACTTTTGTGCTTTGTACAACCATATTTTCCCCCAAAGAGAAATGATGAGTATGTATATATTTTGCCATATCTGGGGGGGAAAAAATAAACAACTTCAACTGCCGTCATATAGTCTGGGAAAATATACATCCTGATAATGTTGTGGAGAAAAAAAACCCTAAATACCATAAGTATTTGTATCCTAGAATAGAAATACATGGAACTGACTCAAAGGAAGTGATAGCCGGGGTTTTATTGAAGATACATTATTAACACAGAAGTATGTGGATCATTGCCAAACAACAGGTTTGATTTGAAAAAAGAAAACTCTTCCAAAATTAGGGGATTGTTAAAAAAGAAGCTGAAAGACAAAGCTAGACTCAAACCTCTCCAGAGGCATACAAAGTTGCATTAAAAATCACAAAACTAAAAGTTCAGGTAGCAATAGCAATAGCACTTAGACTTATATACCGCTTCACAGTGCTTTACAGCCCTCTCTAAGCGGTTTACAGAGTCAGCCTATTGCCCCCAACAATCTGGGCCCTCATTTTATTGACCTTGGAAGGATGGAAGGCTAAGTCAACCTTGAGCCTGGTGAGATTTGAACTGCTGGCAGCTGACAGCAGAAGTAGCCTGCAGTACTGGGTTCTAACCACTGCACCACCATGGCTTAGCACATTGAATGAAAAGCAATCAAGATGTGCCACTGAAAATTTGGCTGTTTTGCCATCAAAATTCAGTGACATGAAATTTGGGTTTATAGGGGTGGAGACACAGCCCGAGAGAATGAACTTATGTGGGGAAATGAACCAATAATTGACGTCAGGGTTGATGTGGATTTCTAGTTTAATGGAGGTTTGGATTTGATGCCGCCAAATGGTCTTGTTTCATGTAAAGACAGGAGTCAAGAAGAGAAAATGGCTCTGTTGCTCTTATCTTTATCAAATGTTATTTTGGCTTTTGTGAATGTTGTGTGCTATCTTATAGTAAACAGCTCTGTCATTCTGTCCCATCCCTTTGATGTTATTATGTGTCTGTATATGTGAAAAAGTCTTCCAGAGGGGTTGATCTATCTGAAGGGCCTGGGGACTGCTTTTCCTCTAAATCACAAGATGCTGCAATGTCATATTTTGTTTGTTCTTCATCCATAGGTTCTGTGTGCACTACTCGGATAAAAACTGGGGTTGGCTACCCTCAGCTCAGCGCAGTAATTGAATGTGCAGATTCCGCTCATGGGCTGCAAGGACATATCATTTCCGTAAGCAGGATCTGGGTTAAGTTCTGTAAATTAAAACAATGAATCAAAAAGTAAAGTCCCAATAACTAGTCATTTTTGTTAGAATTTTTTTTTAAACTTCTGTTTGTTATTTTATCTCATAACATCCCCACAGTCGCTGTATCAAAATTTGGGCGCTTGGAAACTGGCATGTATTGTTGACAGTGTCCTGGGATCACGGGATCACCATTTGTAAGCTTCCCAGCTGGCCTCTAAGCAGTCAATGGGGGAAGCCAAGTTCCCTTTAACAACTGCATGATTTGTTTAACTGCAGTGATTCTCTTAACATGGCAAAAAAAGGTTATAAAATGGGGCACATCTAACTTAGCAGCTGTCTTGTTTAGCATCCTCCTGGATGTATGGCTGTCGTTAGAAGATCAGATCGCGGCCGTCTCCAAGGGGGCATTTTATCAGGTCCGAAGGATCTTCCAGTTGCGGCCATTTCTGGATCGGGGCACTCTTCGCACAGTCACTTCTGCCTTCATTATCTCCCACCTTGACTATGGCAATGCTGTCTACATGGGGCTCCCCTTGAAGAGCATCCGGAGGCTGCAGTTGGTGCAGAATGCAGTCTTGCAGTCCTTGGAGCTCCCATATTACACCTCTCCTGCGTGAGCTACACTGGCTCCCTGTGGCCTTCCGGGTGCGATTCAAGCTGCTGGTTCTTACCTTTAAAGCGCTCCATGGCTTGGGACCTAGGTACTTATGGGACTGCCTGTTGCCACCATCAGCCTCCCACCTGCCAGTACATTCCAGGCGGGCCTCCTTGGGGCCCCATTGCCTGGACGTTGTCGTTTGGCAGCCCTGAGGGTTCGAACCTTCTCTGTGGGGGCACCCTTCCTTTGGAATGAATTGCCCCCGGAGATCCGGACCATTACAGACCTGCGGACCTTCCAGCGCGCATTAAAGATCCACTTGTTTCCAACAGGCTGGTCTGGCCTAGCACTAATTTTGGGGTTGATTGGTTTTTTAAATTTTTATAATTTTATAATTGCTAACCTTTTAATTTTATATTTTTAATCTGTTTTTAACTGTTGTTGGTTA
>JAEANM010015756.1:0-13515 GCA_017656035.1 Myanophis thanlyinensis
CAAGTTTTTACAAGATATAAACTTCTTATCAAGCCATTTTGGAGGTTTTAGATTAGAGATACATGATGTAGAAGCTAAATTATTGATTCGTTTTGTACTTTGATCTGTCCAAAGGAAAAAAACAAACAAACCAACACCAGGGCATTGATGTAAGATTTTGCACCTCCCAAATTTAGAAAAGTTCTTTTCGTAACTCATACTTGAATTGGTTTTAGGAAAATAGCAATGTAAACAAAAACAAGAAATAGAATTAAACCTTACAGCTACTTGTAGATGACATTAGTTCATAGAGGGTCTCTAATGACATTTATAATTTGGTGGAGATCCAAGTGGTATTTCCTTTGCTTGGCCTGCCTTTGCCAATGTTTGGACTGGCCTTGAGTGACAAGGTTGGAAGTTCAGTGACATCTGTTGATCTGGATGCCTGGAAACAAAGCTCCATCAAACTACCCATTTTCAAACATTCTACATTCTAGCACAGAGAGAGAGGAGACAGGAACAGAGGAAGGAAGAGGAAAAAAGGGAGGGGGAGAGATGGAGAGAGAGAGAGAAAGAGAGAGAGAGAAATTCTACTCTCTCCTTAGGCATGAAAGCCAACACTGGATCTTCCCTCCCTTCCTGCCTATCTTCTCATGATTGAATGAGGAGATAGAACTATAACATGCATTAGAAAACTCAAATTTATGCTGACCTCACTATTTGGCTTATTTATGGAGGCTCAGACAGGCTGCTGTGGATCAGTTGTTAGTATCTTGCTGTTCTGGTGGAGATTTTAAAGTCCCAGGCTTGTTCCATGACATGTTTTCCCCATTACCTTTCATTCCTTTTCAATTACAATAATATCTTAGCATTAGAAATAATATTCTAGTTGAAAGAGAACAGCAAAGCTCTGTCAGATTTTCAACTAAGGTATCACAGTCAATTTTGATGCAGCATGGAGCACAGCTAACTAGCTACTAGCAGTTTCTACTGTCAGATATTTGTATGCCCTCCAATCTTCCATACAAATCATGATGCCATTTTTTACCCCATGCTGCAGGATTCTCTAGTATATTCAAAGTAAAAGCAATTGTACTCATAACCAATTTCTGTTTTTGTGCGTTTAGATGGAACAAACACTAATCACTTGTTAACAGATCACCAGCTGATGATTCTTGCAATGAAAATGGGTAAAGATTGGAAAGTCATTGGTATTGGATGCTTGAAGTTGACCTTGCAAGATATTGAACAGATTGAAGCAAAAGAAGAAGATGTTAATATGTATAAATGTATGATGCTGCGGAAGTGGAGAGATTCTGAACAGAATAATGGAACAGCCCATAATTTATATAAATGTCTTGATGGTCAAGCATCCCACGAGGTGCTAGAAGCCCTGAAAGGTACCTTTGCATCCTATGTAACCAAACATTTGAGGAGTTGTGGGTTTGTTTTTTTTTTGTTATTCTTATAATTGCGGAATCAGAACCCAGCATAAAAATTGATCTTATAGGATATATTGTCATATTAGTGCCCAATTTCATGTTGGTATGACACCTTTTAAGACTTTGTTAATTCATTTATTTAATTTGTCCACATTGCAAACATATTAGTCTGATGTTTACAACAAAAATATTGAAGTAAAAAATAAATTCTAAAATCCTCCAATATAAAATAAAAAAAATAAAATCGATACATCAGCCTCGTTTCAGTTACTGTAGACCTCTAGCACAACCGTCCAAAAAGCCACTATTGTGGGGAGAGCCTACTATTAACCAGGAAGTTCCTAACATGGATTCAGCCTCCATGAAACAATAGTGGTATGTCTCATTCCCCTTTCCCATTTGGTAGCCGGAGACCAAAAGCAGTTTCTCTTGGGATGCATTAATTGCAAAGTCTGATTCCAGCTGGAAAAGACATTCCTGAAGGTATCTTGGTATCAAGCTGTATAGAACTTCGTAGATTAAAGCAGGAGTTTGACTTTCACTGAAAGCAAATAGGAAGCTAATCCAGGGCCTCGATGAAGCACTTGCAATATGTGGTTGGGGTAGAAATATAGCTTGGTACCATATTCAAAATTTATTAGAAGCTTCTGAATGTCTTTCAGAATAAGCCCCATGTACAGCTGATTGAACTTGATTCCCAGCTAGGATCACTTCCAAGTTAAAATCAGGCAAACCAATTTGCCACCTTCCTTGCTTAACCCCAGTATCATAAAAGGCTCTTCTGTTCCATTTGATATTAATATTTATAACTTGCTACATCTTTTATACTGTTGAGTAACTGGAATGTTGCTGTTAAACAGCATTCCCTGTCTTGAAAATGTCCAGTAATATGTCCCATGTCCAATTATGATCCATAAATTCAACTCATTCTGTATTTATATGTACTCTTTCTTAGCAATTACAGTTGGGATTGTCAGCTTGGTAGGTAAGTGAAGTATTTGCTAAGTGAAACTGACTGCTTATGAGCTTGCTTCAGCTTTCTTTTGCTTTATTGTAAGGGACAAATACAGGAATTGATAGTCAAATTGCTTTCACTGCAAATGGTTGCTAAACAAGGCAGTCGCTAAATGAGGACTATCTGTAGTAAAGCTCTACACATTTCAACAGTTATTTCAAAGTAGTAGACCTCATATGGGAATGTTTTGACACATAACAGTCGTATTTACCTAAATTCCAGGTATCACCTAATTTTATTGCTTTATCTTTTTTCCAGGTTTTTGGCAGAAAACGTGAGTTCATAAGGGAGCCAACTTCAAACAGAAATATTGTGAATATTCTTGTGTAAATTTTTCAGTTGCCTAAAAAGAATTTTGTTGTGAACTTAGCAACACTTTAAAACTAAGAAAAGAAAGTGATGGACCAGTTATTGAAACTCAGGATTAAATATGGTTTGGGAAGGAAGCAAAGTGAGTGGAATCGTGAACTTCTGCAAAGGCATTTCCCTGTATGTTTTACTCACAGGTTTCCAGAGACATTTGCACAATCAACAATTCCTTCACACCCAGGAGAATTGGTGCTTTCCCAAAATATTTTCAGGTTTTTTTTTTGTTTGGATGAAGTGTGATGTCTCTTTTTGCCTTCCCCACTCCCCCAATACACATATGAAAATCATCAACCTGGCATAGTATGAAGGCACATGACCCAAAATAGAAACATTCAAACTTTAGAGGTACCCTCAAATGTTCTCATTCTAAATTCTATCCCTACAGTAGCATTCAGACTTTTTTCTAACTACCATGCTTAGAAATGAAGTTTCTGGTACTTTGAGACCTGTTTGGTTTCAGTTAGTGTAATAAACAAAACTTGGGGTTCCTCAGAAGTTTATTAGGAATTCCTCAGCGAAACGACTAATAATGAAATATTTGTTTCTAGGAAAATGTTATGATTGCCCTTACTGTTCTTCTGCGTGATACAACTGAAGGGCATATTCGATGCGTTTTACTTTTTCTGTGGTATTTAAGTCACCCCTGGACCTTGTTCCATAGAGCTTATTTAGAGGGCTGGCAAAATGTTTAGAAACCCCCTGCTTTTTTGTTCAAAAGTATATTAAAACAGTTCAACACTTTCTGTGAAGAAAAGCTGATCTTCAGAGGAGTTGTATATAGAATGATACAAATTTGCATGAATAATTCCTGCTTTAAATGGCAGTTTTGTTTTAGTGGGAGGTGAGAAACATTGATGAAATCCAATTATCAAAATACAAGAAATATATAGCCATTATTTCTCCTGAGAATTTTACCTGGTTCCTCATTTCATAATTTTGTGAGTGCCTTGTGCACTCTTAACAGAGTGACAGCAATGCTAAACATAGTCAAATTGAAATTCACCCCATGTTCAAGGAGACAAACAATTGAGCCTACGCTAAAAGAAAAAAATGTTTAAGAAACTAAAAAGACAACGTGTAAGTGAACTCTGAACTAAGACAAAATCAGTCTTTTTAAATCTATCTTTAAATAAAATCTACCTTTTTATTTCAGCTTTCATTTTACAGTGACTTCTCTGATGATGTTCAGAGAAATGTGGCTTAGGCAAGAAATTGAAGACCAGCAATGTCTGGTTTGAGGGCTAAATGACATTGCTTTTGTAAACCATATTGAAACATGAAAGATGTAAAAAACAAACAAATAGAAAAACAGTGCTCAGGCAAAAAGAATAGGGAATAACCCTATTACTACTTACCACCTTTTAAATCTCAGGAATGTCCATGAGACCCATCTTTTACTTTTGCATGGCCAAGAATGTTTAAGCGATTATTGTTAGGGTAGCTAAAGCTTGAATTGCAGAATTTCAGGAACTATTAAAATGGTGTAATGAGAAACAAAAGACAAGACATAACTCTTTGCTGATATCTAGTGGTTGCTTGGATTTTTGCAGTCTAGATACAGTAATCTTAATTATTGGGCCATAATTGCACAACACTATAATAAATTACTTTGGATATACATACTTGAGATATTTTCCGATTATGCCAATATACTTTTGTCATGTTTTAACATTTTCAAGAAAAATCAGGAATGCCAGAACTTGGCCTAGGCTCTAGAGCATCATGTTGGAAACCCTAATCACGTCTGAATGAAGATGAGGACTAAAACTTGAAAGTACACAATTTTGCATCCACAATCCTTTGCATTTTTACAAATAATTTTTTAGAATTATATGTGTACCGATTTGCTATTTATTTAGGTAACTTTTTCCAAAAGTTTCCCCTATATTAGTGGATACATTTGGTGGTATAATTCATCACCCCCAGTAACATAGCAACTCCATTTCTCAATGGAACCTTGGTCCAAAATTAATCCTGTAATCATAAAAGTATATCTTGCCATGTAAAACTGGCATCAAATTCCATAAAATACCTCAGATTTTTTTAAAATCTTTTTTTAAATGTAGCATTGGATTTAAAATGTAGATAGTATGTATGCATTGGTCCCTAAATGTTATGTTTCTTGTGATGCTGTAGAAAGAAATTTTATAATGTTGGTTTAAACAGATTGTATTTTGTATTTCTTTTATAATTCATTAAAATTAAATACATGTACATGCCAGTGCACAGTCTTATTTATACTGAAGCAGTCTAAATGGAGCAGTCACTGATGGCAGGACTACTATGTTTTGCAATTTCTTGAAAGTTTTCTTTCCCTAAAAATGAACCTTCTCTTTCTGTCTTGTTTTCTGGAGACTTGAGAAGTTTTTGGGAATTTCTCATTATAGCACTCTGGGGCTTAATTGAAGACAGATAATTTTATTTTGGTTATTGACCAATAAAAATACAATCAATAAAAGAAAGAACACAAAACTATCCCCTAGATAACAAGTAGCAACCATTTTTGAGCAAAGCTTACACATAATGTAGCAATATGTTGCTACTTTTACAGATATAAATTTATCTTGATTATTTAACCAATAAATAAAAGCTATCAGAATTCCCCCTGAAATTTAAATAATACAGGTGATCAACAGGTGGTGTAAATCCCTATAGAACTTGCAAAATATAAGAACATGGGCTGTGGTTTCTATATATGATATGATATTTATATCACAGGGGCAATATTAGGTTTCATATGGAGCTTTCCTATGTTTTCTTTCCTGGAAGGAATTGTATTATTATTGGAGATAATAAAGGGATTACTATTTAATATTATTTAAGTTTTTTAATTTAAGGTTTAAACCTAATCTTATTGTCTTTTACTCTTTTAATATTAAAGCCTTTCACATTTCCCTATCAGAAAAATTTACATCCTGTTCTTATTGCAGATATAATGCAAAGAGCTAGAAATATAATTGTACAGCCATAACAGAATGTGAGAATTGCAAGGGATTTGGGAGATCATCTAGTCTAACCCTCTACCCAGTACAAGAATCTGCTACTCCAGCTTCCCTGACAAATCATCATCTAGTCTCTGTTGAAATACTTCCCGTGAAAGAGAAATGACCACCTCACAAAAGAGTATTCCAGGATGCTCACACTCACATCTATTTTACAGTTTAAAAGGGCTCTAGCACCTCAATCACTTCCAAGATGTCTGTTGTAGGAGCATTAATTGCAGTATATGCTGGTCTGTCCAATAGCTTCTTCCTGAAGGTGTATCCCCCCGCCCCCAAAGGCAACTGTATTTCCTTAGTGTTTTCTTTGAAAATGTGTCACTTATCATCGAAGAAGCTTCTTCAGTTTTAATTGGAGTGAATGAAAGGATTTATATTCTTTGCAATCATCTGGTCATTAGCACTCTGAGATTAGTTAAGGCCACTTGATTTAGGAACCACCTGAATCAGAATATAAATGGGTGTGGAACTTTCCTAGGACTTCTAAAAGGACCATATTGCAAACAGAATACAGGTGGTGTATCTCTTCCCCCTCTGTTGAGGGAGGGCTGTTCAGTTTGAACAAAGAATATAAATCCTTCCATCCCCCAACCGCCAGTAAGAACTGAAGAGGCTTCCTGGATGAGAAAATGAAATGTTTTCAAAGAAAACACCAAGAAAGTCCAGGTGCCTTTTGGAAAAATACTTTTGGAACAACCATGACATGGATGATTGAGAATTCCATAGACATATATCCAGTGTCATCCACGGGCACAATCCAAACTGGGAAAATGCCATCGATGTACAGAAGAAAGGGCCTTAGATCTGTGTTGGACCACTATCTTTCCCAACCGGTTCACCTCTCCATGGATGTTGCTAAGTCTACTACACATAGTTAACTTGGAAAACAGTGTTTCTATTTTATGATACTTTAGTGACTGTAAGATATTCCCAACTCAGTTACCAGAACTGAGTTGAAAGTACCATGAATTCCTTGAGCAAAAACCATTATAATGGTTTCTATGTGTAGTTCCTTCTGTTTCTATCCTTCCTTCATAAAAAAGCACCCTAGACTAATTAAAAAAACACAATGTAATTGGAAACTGTCCCCATGATAAATGACACCAATATGAAACAATAAACATTTTTTGTGTATTGTAAATAAGCATTTAACAATATTTAAATAAAAAAGTGGAAATGTAAGAAAAGAAAAGTGGGAGTACAAGAAACCTAGCCAGATTTACCAGCTAGAAAACAAGAGACTGGGAGTTTAAGTTCTGTCTTATCCATGGGTGATTGTGCGCCAGTCACTCTCTCTCCACCCAACTCATCCTCACAGGGTTATTGTAGGAAAATGGGAGGAGAAAGTGCCTTGGATATGTTCACTAGCTTTAATTATTCATAAAAATAAAGGTTGGATATAAATAAATAAAATTAACATTACAGTGGACTGGTGGTTTATTTAATTGTCCACAACTTGTCTTTTTATGAAGTCTAAAAAGTATATATAAATTTTATAATCATACTTTTGTTATAGGCATTACTATGAGATTTGAGAAGATAGCTGCTGCTTGTTTTTAAAAAGTTTTATTTAGCTATTCAAATACATGGAGCACAAAATGATGAAGTGATAAAAATTAATTACCGTGAAATCTAATAAATGCATGGGAGAAAAATGGGCTAATGATCTGACAAATTAAATAAAGGAAAAATAATGAATTGTGGGTGAACAATTTTTTTATTGTCATCACTGAATAAATTGATGGAGATATCAACAACTAAATTATGGGTTCAAAGCAATGCACCTGAAGAACCACGTCAAATAAGAATAATGAGGGATATCTAATTGAATGCAAATCAGTGGTGAAATTCCATCAGATTGTATCACATCGCCCGAACCGGTAGTAGAGATTTGAAATTGGCTCTGCCCACCTGCCCCTGCCCTTATCCTTCCTTATATGAGCTTTGTTTTTTTCTTACTTACTTGAATCAGCTGTTTGGAGCGTTTAAGGAGCCTTCCTGATATCCTTGCTGCCTCTGGAGCCTCTAAAAGCACTTTAAAGAGCTGCGCTGCAATGCATTTGGCGCGCATGCGCGCACACCAAACCAGTAGCAAAATGGGTTAGATTCCACCCGATGCAAATGTTAGCAAAACAAAATAAACCCTAAAGAAAGGGATGTTTCTAAGAATATATAAAATATATAAAATTGTTTCTTCTCTTACCATTTAATATTTGCAGTTTTAACTCTTGCACATTTGTGGTGATAGAGCTGGTTAAGAACTTTAAATCTGTGACTTAATATCTTAAGAAAGTCCTTTTTAGATAATATTTTTTTATTTTACTTCAAATCACAAAGTACGCAATTGTTGAGTTGCTAATCTGAGTTGCAAAAATCCAGGTGACCAGTATAGGGTAGCAGAGAATCATGTATGCTTTTATTAATCTGTTTCCTACTATCTAATGGTCTTTAGCATGCTTGCTTCTGAAAAACATTATCAGAAATCTTAAATGTTCTCACTTGTATAACATACATTTACACTAATGTACCCACCCCTTCAACCTTCCATCTCACCCCAAATGTTAAACATGGTTCTTGGTCATTATCTCTGTTCCAAAGATCTGTGAGTCTCAGAAAATAAATATAATAAAGGCAGGATATAAACAAACAAACAAAAAATAAAACACTCCAAGCATCTTTTAAATCTTAAATTGATGTATCCTTTTATTATATTAATTCTTTAGCAATGAACAAAATACATTATAACTTTATAATTTAGATTATAAATATAAATTAATTCAGAATATATTTATATATTACAAATACATTATTTACTTATAATTAGCCAATATTATCAAATAACTTGACATTAGGATTAGCATAAATCTATTACAGATCCAATTTCCTTATTTTAAAAATACTATGAAAGGCACAATATAATTTTTTCAAGTAAATAAAAAATAAGAAAGAAACTAAAATTTTAGTGCAAGAAATAATTTTTGCCACAATAATTAGAAAAACAATAGTCACTTGGACTAAAATTAAGAGACATATTGGAATATTTAATTTGAAACTATAATTGTATTAACACTCCCCTGAGTGTAAGCCTCATGGAATTAATAGGGCTTATTGTGGAAAAAAATATAAGGAAAACATGGCTGTTCTGGAATTTCATTGCCAGAAGGAAACAGGATGGTTCTAGATTCAGCAGACCAGATGAAAGTCCTGCTTGTCTTTTTTCTTTTTGGCAATCCATGGAATTAGAATTTGATGCATGTATTGTGGCATACAGGATATTAGAAAGATTATTGTGATTACACTGAACCCCCCAAACCAAAACAAAGGTCAGATTTATGATGGGAGAGTGAAGGAAAAAGAAGGCTACACATTTTTTTCCCTTGGGAAGTCCTACTTTTATTGTTATAATTAGGCATTGCAATCCTGGAAAGCTGATATTTATTTAAAAATAATTAGCAGAGAGAAAAAAAACTTTGTATATGGAACCCATGGATTCCTCTATATTAATTCTCTACGGTTGGTATTGCCAGTTTCTGTTAGAAAAGATGGTATCCTTGCAACCATTGTTCCATCTATATGGCACTGCCCAACTGGTATTAACGTGAGAATACCTTATAGGCCATTTGGCTTCATGAATTTTATTCCTGTGATTTGCTTGGGATATGTCACCATGTAGAATTATCTGTTTTAAATAGTACTAATCCTATGTCAAGGGATAAAGTTGAGAAAGACTATGCTTGATTTTTTCTCTCTCTCATAGATAATTTAAAGTATTTGAGGATCAATAATTCTTTTAACAGAATTTAAATTATCTTTGTTTAGTTATCATTTCTTGAGACTTATGAGGTATGATAAAGTTCTGTGGATGGTCTGAGAGAGCTGTTGCAAAATTAGCAAAGTACTGCATTGTTTCATATGCACTTTATACTTCTCACTTAAAGGACGCTGAAATGAAGACAGAGGTTGAACTTGAATGTGATCGTCATTCAAAGCCTGAAAAAGATGCATTAAATATTTGAATGGCAAATATTGAAACTAATCTGTTACAGATAGTCCTTGACTTACAACGATTTAGTGACTATTTAACAGTATAACATCTCTGAAAAAAATGTTTTATGACTTTTCTTCACACTTATGATCACTGCAGCATCCTTGTGGTCAATTTTGACCAAAATTCAGATGTTTGGCAACTGGTACATATTTATGATAATTTCAGTGTCTCAGGATCACGTGATTACTTTTTGCAATCATCTAACAAGCAAAATCATTTGGGAAATCAACAGACTCACTTAAGAACTGTGTTACTAAACAACTGGATTCATTTAACAACTGTAGCAAGAAAGATCATAAAATAGGACAAAATTCACTTAACAACTGTCTTGCTTAGCAACAAAAGTTTGTTCAGTTCTTGTTCTTCTCTGAACTTGCTTTCTGAAACAATTCAACGCTGAGCTACATATATTCTACACTCTTTTCACTTCCTTTTTTCCTGCCTGCCTGCGAAAGAGAGGGATGACTCTTTCTAAAAAGGTCAACTGATTTATTTTGAAATTAGATTAAGGTTTATATGCAAATCCTTGGTCACAAGTTGCTTGTCTCAGTGCTATAGGAAATTAGGGTGGCCCAGCAATCCAAATTTGAAAGAAAAGGGGTCTTTTGAAGCAAGTGGAAGCAGTCATGTGAACCCAGAATCATATTTCCTTCTTTGAATCTGGACCATTTCCCAGTTCTATAGGTCTGTATTTGCCTATAGAAATATGAGGTAAGGGCCAGGGAAATAACAATGTTATTTTATTATTTTTCTCTGAAGTAAACCCAATACAGTGCCGAAAGACAGATCCATTCAATGCAACTCTACCAGCTGGAACATAGGCAGTTGTTTTACGGTCACGGAGTCATTTACCCAATTCTGCCAATACTGGCCAGCAACTGTTTCTTAGAACAGAATCTTATCAGGATTTTTAAAAATACCACTTATAAATGCTAGTTATCAGGATTTAGCCTTGTATACTTAACCTTGTATACTTAAATTTTAGCCACTCCTTTGCATGAAAACATACTAATTTATCATAACGCTCTTGCCTACATGATGACTCTCCAATATATTTGGGATAATGTTATAAAAGCATACCTGCATTATGTCATTCACAGCATTCAAAAGGTGTGGAAAATTAAGATTCTGGATATCTGTTATATAGGATTTTAGAATGGCATAGATAGTGTTTCTGCAGGAACTCTGTAAGAAAGAGCATCAATTAAAAGACATGAAAAAATTCCCAAAATGATTCCTTGAAGCAAAAATCATGAATCAAACTTACAAATGTCTGAGGGTCATGATTTATTTGGTGACCATATTTTTTTCCAGAATAACAGGGTTTTTTCATACAAGCCTTTCTGATCATTGGTTCATTTCTAGGATCTTCAGCGAGACCATCATCCAGGACACATTTAAATACTTCCTGTATAGAAGAGGAGCGTATTAATTGAATATGAACTATCCATATTAATGGCAAAACATTTTTGCTGGTTATTTATGATCACTCCACACTGCTTGGGTGTATCTTTTTATACATTTAAACATTTTGACCTTCTAAATAAACAAAAGTCTACCTCTTCGACTTGGCAATTCAGCACGTCTCTTTCCTGTACTTGACGATATACATGTTCTACCCCCATTCATTTCCATCTATAATGTGGAATTTGTACATGACAAAACATGTACTAAGAAATTTGGAGTTTGTGCTTCCTCTCCTGCTTGTTCAAATTTCTGAAACTGCTTGCAATGAGATAAAATATGTTGCTAACTAGCCATTCTCCCAGTGCAATCCCATACATGTTTATCTGGAAATAAACCTAGTGTCTTCAGAACACTCAGTAGGACATTGCTTGGAATCATACCCTATGTTGCTTCTATGGACCCAGAAGAAGAAATTCCACTGCTAATCTTTCCCATTCTTAGCCATTATGCTGCTTCATAAACACTTGGAAATGTAAAGATCAAAATGTGTGGTATTCCTATCATGCAGTATTTCAACCCTTTGCAGAAGGCAAATTGATAATGCACCTGTGTCAATAGTGCTCATCATCACCATTTATAACAGAAACACAATTTTTTTGGTAACCAATGGTAGCATTTTTCCAGGCTTTTTATGGGGTTTTTGTTCTTAAATGGGAAAACTTTTTGGGTTCTGGAGGGAGGATTTAAAAAAAAAATCAATATGCCAATACCAAGTTGAGCAGAAAGTTAATGCACCTGTTCTAACATTTTTTTTGTTTTTAATAAAAACAATTCTGCTAAAAATAAGTGCTTTGCTATTGGGTAATCAAAGGAATATGGTTTCAAGCAACACAAAGTTCTAAATTTAGGGATTAGTCATTTCAGGTATAGTTACACAATATTTTGCCTATGGCAATACAATTGCCATTGTTACATTGACTTCCACACTCATACTGTGTACAATGCCACTTCACACTTTCTATGTATGCTTGAGTTTAAACAAGAGCAAAGAGTAGTAATTTTAGGTTATTATTCTTTCTCCTGGCATACTGCCTGATCTTCTGATTAGTAAATATATTTGGAGAACTGGAAATGTGTCTGAGCACAAGGACATGTTTTCAAACAAAGCACTGGGCTGCAACAACTTTTTAAACATTTTCTATGAATAAGTCTGGGAGCTGTGGAGATCCAGGAGCATTCATAGAAAAAGATATCAGGAACATGAATGTGCTGTTAAAACAACACAGAATAATTTAAATATATAAAATAGAATAAATTTAGGCATGGGCATGGAAAATAGCCACTTAGTATATAGGTAGTCCTTGAGATACAACAATTCATTTAGTGACTGTTCAAAGTTACAACATCCCTGAGAAAAGTGGCTTAGTACCATTTTTCACACTTAGAACTGTTGCAACATTCCCATGGTTATGTGATTAAATTTGGATTCTTTGCAATGGTTCACATTTATGACAGTTGCAGCATCCCGGGATGATATGATAATCTTTTGTGACTTTCTGACAAGCAAAATCAATAAGAAAGCCAGACTCACTTAACAGCCATGTTACTAACTAAACAGCTGCAGTGATTCACTTAAGAGCTGTGGCAAGAAAGGTCGTAAAATGGCCCAAAACTCGCTTAACAAATGTCTCACTTAGCAACATAAATTTTGGGATCAAAATTTGTGGTCATAAATTGAGGACTACCTGTACTAGTTAAAGACCCCAAAGTTAGAAATGTGGAGACTATAACTTCCTGCCCTATCTTAGGCACAGAACTGGCTGAATGGCTTGAGTCAGTCACTTACCCGAGGAATCTGGCAAATGGTAAATCCCTTCTAAAAAATGCTGCCAAGAAAACTGCAAGGACTTGTTCATGTAGTTACCAGGAGTTTTGACTTGAAAGGGGAGACAAGGTGTGGAGCTTCGGTAGCAAAGAGACATACAACACTGACATGTTGTTCAAATCGGCTTACTGATGATTTTAGAAGCCAGAAACAAAATGTGTGTTTTGGAAAACAAAACTTGCCTATTTTGTGTTCTGCTTCAAGTGTTTTGATTGTTCCAAAGACCACGATGAGCTGCTTTGTGAGAGGGATGCTTTCCTCCCAACCCCCAGACTCTTTCAAGATTGCCTAGTGCATCAGCAGGCATCACTGAGGTCCCTGCAGCAATCGCATTAGACCAGGGGTGTCAAACTCAATTTGGGGTTTTTTAA
>JAEANM010015757.1:0-13515 GCA_017656035.1 Myanophis thanlyinensis
TAATATAATACAGCAAATTTAATGATTTTATAATGGTTTTTGAATGTTGTTATTGTATTTTTATCGGCTGTAAACCGTCCCGAGTCCTTAGGGAGATGGGGCGGTATATAAATACGATCAAATAAATAAATAAATAAAATAAATAAATTTTTAAATTTGGGAATTTTATATTTTGAATTTAATATATTTAATTGTGGGTTTTAAATTTTAATCTAATATTAATTGTCAGCTTATATAATTATTTTAATTGATTCTTAACATGTTATTTTTGTGTGTTTTTTAATTGCTGTGAACCGCCCCGAGCCCCTCGGGAGAGAGGGCAGTATATACCGTAAATTTAATAAAAGTCTAAAGTCTAAAGTCAAATCAGGCCAAATAATAGTTCATATATTGGTCATATCTGTTTTTGAGTATTATATCCAGTACAATGATGGTATACAGTAATAGTTTACAGTAATGAGAGGTTCCTTCAGAAATCTTTAAAATCTAGGATTTCTAAGGTTTTTATTTTCTAACCCCTTGTTTGCTGAAGCATCTGAACAAATCCCAATTGCTTTTCTGTCAAAGGGAGAAGTAGGAAAATTTTATCTTTTAGTTGCAGTGAAAAATCAGTATAATTTTGTATGATCAAATGTTTCACAGTGAAATTATTAAGACCCCTTGTTCCATCAATCCCCAACTGAATCTAATGTCCTCATTTTAAGGTGACAAAGCAGCATGATACAGGAAATACCAGAAGGTATTACTGGCCTATTCTAAAAAGTGATGATTAATAGCTTAAGGGCATTTATTCATTTATTTTTTGTTACAATTTCACTATAGTTATTCAGCCACTTGTAAATCTAGGATTAGGAAACACTGAAGGAATCATCCAGTTTTAAATTAAAATTGTAAATTAAAAAAATGTATACCACAACAAAAAGCAAAATCTAATAAATTATATCTAAAGCATAAAAGCTGCTAAAAACAGGTATAGTGAATATTCCATGGTTAACCAAGTTTGTTTATTTGGTATGCTTGTTTTAGCAACTTCTTTCTTAGCACACTATTTGTTTGTGGGATGCTAATGAGTATTAATCATACAAACTTACTCATCTTAAGCAAGCAATAGAAACTAAAGTTAGTAAAGATGTTTAATATGTTACTGTTTATCATCACCAATCTGTACTTCTACTTGTGTTACAAATTGGTTTCAAATGTTATAATAAATATACAGGTGGCCCTCAATTAATGGCAGAAATTGGGACCGAAATTTTAGTTCCTAAAATTGTAAAACATGAAGTAATGTGACAGCACTCATACTTTCCACTGCCATTACTGAGAATATCTTCACAACTTCCTGCCATCTTTTAATAAGTAAAGTCAGTGGGGAAACCAGCAGAAAGTTACAAGTCCCAGGTGGTTCATAAGCAGACTGACACACTGCTGTCAGCTGCAGGAAAGTGCCTGAGATGACAGGGCAGCACAGTGCAAACGTGCCAGGGCTTGGGGTGACTCAGACCTTGGAAACTCACCACAGACGTTCATTTGGAAAATTATTTCAAATTTCCACCCTTTTGGTTATCTGTGCAACCTTCCAGAGCGTAAAACATGGATTTATAAGGTTTCACTAAAAATTCTTAAACCTTCACTTATTTAAAAAAAATTAACTGCATTATTCTTTTTTACATTGTTAAAGTTGTTTTATGTATTTATGTTGTCCTCAATATTCACTATTAAAAATTTATCATCCAGAATTTACTTTTAGGAAAACGAATAGGGTACAAATACAGCAACAAATATCCTACAGATAGTTATTAACTTATGACTTAATGATTATTCAGAGTTACAGTAAATTACTCCCCCCCAAAAAAATAATACTTATGACCTGCTTCCAAAGTGACCATATTTCAGGTGCCTGGCAACTAACCTGCATATATGGCTGTTTGTTGCATCCATGATCACATGACTAAGATTTACTACATTTTTGCCAAAATTTGGCATTTACTTTCAATTTTCAGTACAAATGACCCATAACAAACAATGGAGTTGCTTAACAATTGTGATGTTCAATTAACTACGGATTCACTTAATGACCAGGGTGATTAACTTAATTGTGACAAAAAAGGTTGCAAAATCAGTTGCGCCAACATGACTTACAATCATAATAGTCAGGCTCCATTATGATGGTAAGTCAAGGACTATCTTATTGTTAGCCACTTTAGCTGTTAACTTTAGTTATATTTAGTTTAATTCAATTACAGAGGTGAAATTCAGCAGGTTCTAGCAGGTTCGCTAGAACCTGTAGTAAATTTTCTAAGCAGTTCAGAGAACTGGTTGTTAGAAGAAATCTCCTTTTCTTTTTTTCCACTTTACAGGGTTAATCCTGTAAGGAAGGCAGGAAAAAACATTCTGGTGGTATTCCTAGCCTAATCTTTATTACCCTGCTTACAGAAACTGCCCACCCAGTCACATGACCCTCCAGCCAGGCCCACCAAGCCACACTCACAGAACCGGTAGTAAAAAAAATTGAATTCCACCACTGAGTTCAAACATTAATGTAGCAAAACTTGCTGCTGTAAAAAAATAACACTGAATCACTAAGCATCCCTTCCTATACATTTAACATTTTTATTTAACTATTATCCGTGGGCAGATGAATGGTTGGAAAATTGAGGATGGAATAATGAAGGATTACTTTTTATCCTGTTCCTTGTTGGTCCTGAATTATGACCTGTTACAAAACAATGTATTAGAATCACACATTCATGAATTCACAGCTGTTAAGGGAGGGATTTCCAGTGTGAAGTAGTCACTGCTTCAGCCAAGAATGACCACTAACAAAGAATTCCATGTTAAGGCAACAATTCCTGCATTTAATTTCAAGCAGTCAAATAAAACAGCAACCCTTTTATATGTATTTTAGTATGTCACACAGAAAGTAACACTTGTGGGAAAATAATTGTATAATAATTTTTCAAAAATAGAAATATAATTGTATTAGTACAAATGCAAGCTATTTTTAACAAATTGTTCTCGTCTGTGTACTATATATAGAACAACCAACATTAGCAAAATAATTTGATAATTTACAGAGACATTGTGCAATATCAGTGTGTAACTCACATCTTCGTTTCCTCACTTTTGGTCATAAATTAAGGGAAGTTCTGTCTACATCATGCAGAACACATTGTTTCTAAAAAAGAAAAAAGAAACATCCAGAGCACAACTACATTTGTTGTCAGAAGTTCAAAAATATTTTGAATTTTTAATATTTCATAAGGTAGATGTTTGAAATGCAAATTTAAAAATTCCTACATTTTAAAATACCTATTTGTAATAAAATTAAGAAAGGCTTGTCAAGACATACAATGTTTCTTTTCTTTAAAAAATGATACTATTATAGTTCTGAAGGCTTCACTGAAACAATGAAAACCAAGTCACCTTTTTTAATCTTGATTTTAGTCAGTTCAAGAATAATTTTAATTTGAATTTCAGTAACTGTTAATTGCTTCTAATTGAAAAAAAAATCATCAAAAATAACACAAGACAGAAGAGAGATATTGATTGGATAAAATTTGGTTTTCTCATACAGACTAACAAGCATATTTTTCAGAGATAAGAATAGCTATCAGGCTAACCTATAATAATAACTCTGTTTCCATTAAGAACACCAAAATGCAAGTTCCTTGATTAACTTTCCTTGATGGTATATAGGATATGTAGGTTATAACAGGAATAGATAGTATCTTTTGGCTGTGGGCCACCTTCCTGTATTCGTGTTAGATTCAGTTACTGGTGGCTTCAATCGTATGGCAATGACATATTGATGCCACCAAATGGAATTTTAGAGTTGAACTTTATTAGCCTTCTCAAGGGTTTGAAGAGTGTTAAAGGTGAAGGTATAAATCATATATTTTATTTGTTATTTTAAAAAACTCTCAAAATTGTACTTCCAGTTATTAATTTATTTTTTTGCTGCCAGATGTTGACATATGATCTTAAGCAATATCAAAAGCTGCTTTTGACTTCTGGGATATGTATTCCTGATAAATGGCTTAAAATCTTGTTTTCTTTAGGAATTGAATATCTTTAAATATTTAAATAGCTTTTAGCACTGATCAGGTAAAAAAAAGATATTGTAGTTACTTAGGGGAAGACTATCAAAAGAGAAGGTCTATTATGTAGAACAATTTGGTTTGAGTCTCAAGTTTGGAATGGAAGCAGATACATTATTTTACTGAAATATTTATAGAATAACGGATAAAATAGAACTTAATTCAAGTAAGACAGAGGTGCTATATATAGGAAAACTGATTTCTTTATGATTGTGTAGGATAGTTTGAATAGTATTATGTATAAAGGCTCTTCTTTTCCTGCTCTTCAGTTATATGTAACTTATGTTATTATGTTTTCTACATCAACAAACAATTTGTGTTTGCATATAGAAGTTAGTACTGGAAGTCCTTGCTTAATGGCAGTATTTGTTATCAGAATGTCTATCACTAAGTAATGTGGTCATAAAACGCAAATTTATGTGAGCATCACTTTGCTTTGCTATCAACCAGCAATCCTTGGTTACCATTGTTAAGCAAATTATTACTGGTCATTAAGTGAGTAACTCACACGACCATGATTGCCAAGTCTCTGCTGGCTTTCTCATTGACTTGGCTTGAGGGAAGTTAGCAGGAAGGTCATAAAAAACAATCATGTGGCCATGGGATTCTGCAACAGTCAAAAATCTGGGCCAAAAATCTGACCAATGCCCCCCATTGTGATCATATGACTGCAGGGGAATTGCGAGAGTTGGAACTTTGAATACCAGTCATACGTACTACTTGTTCATCATAAATTTGAACAGTCATTGAAGAAGTGATCATTAACCAAGCACCATCTGTATTGTATACTGGTAGGCTTTAGTGGTAATAACATCTCATTTGTGGACTTTGTTCTAATTGAGATCTGCCAAACCATATGATTACAGCCTGCACTGTAATGACTGACACTGATGTCTCATCTGTTTACATTGGTTTATAATTGAAAGAGTTCTAATTAGTGTTAATTTATTTTAATTGTGAATTTTTGATCTGGTTTTTCTCCAAACATTGTTTTAGTACTGTATAAACAAACAGTAGTTTTTTTTAAAAAGCATATTATTTTGAAAGTGTTTGGTTATTAATATTTTAAATATCTTGTTCATATCTTAAAATACAAACATAACTCATGTCATATAGCCCATCTTAATTGAAAATGTTGTTAAGCAATCATGCTTAATCAGGCAAGTCAAATATGCCTCTGTCATTTGCTTTTATGCATTGCTGTTAAAAATACTGGTCAACCCTATAACTTATACCCAATGTTTGAACAATTTTGGAAAGTTGTCTGATCAACCCATGATTGATTTATCAACCCATGATTGATTTCCCTTATGAATGAGAGCTATTTAAGTTCAAATATTTTTCTTGTAAAATAAATTATATTAGAATAAAATGATACAAAGTATGTTGTATTTTATTATGTGTTAAACACCAGCTTTAGAAAACGTCTTTGTAAAAACAGGAATCATGTAGTTGGCTTCTAAATAAAGTTCATTGTCTTGGCATTTTAAATCAGGAAGACGATGATTGGAATGGAATGAAAGATCTGACCCTTGCAAATATTCCAAATTTAGCAGAAGCTGTTGTAGTCTGAAAATATTGCAAGGTTAACAGTTGATTCCATGCAACCAACAAAAATAATGCCATTAATTATTGAAGATTATGGCTGTGAATTTGCAGTTTCAGGATTACTGATAAGAAATTGCGGTTACTAGGCAATAATAAAATAGTATGAATTTTTTGAAATGGAGAGTTTAATTTCTAAAATAATTTTAAATTATTTAGCATTCTGAAATTCAAAAAAAAAATTATTGCCATGAACTATATAATTACCTTAAAAATTAAGTTTTACTGTATGCAAAACAATGGCACTCCCAAGACATTCATAGTTAATTGTAACAATGAGAAATTTTATTGCACTCAGAATTATAATACCTGACATAGCAAGAGTTTTACATTTCACTCTTAATTGTCCCAGAACGTTATGGTCAAAGCTACTGGTACATCACCTTTTATGTGTCACAGCATACAATAAACTGCATTTACTACAGGATGTTGACCTTACACTGACCTATTTTAAGTGTAGGTTGCCAAATAATGATTCTACTCCTTTGGAATTTGAAAGCTTAATTATTCTGGTAACCAATTACAAAGCATTAAAAAAAGTCAATAGCATCCAAAATAAAAGAATGAAAAAGCTTAAACAAACAACCTGAAACTAGATACATGACTAAGTATTGTGTCTGCCAAGATTCCGCTTTTCGTATATCAGATTTTGTATAATAGAAAACATAAAATATTCTTCATGTGAAAATAAGTTTTATTTTCTATAAGCACTGAATGATCAGTTGTCCAGGCTTTTGCTTAGTCCTAGGAATGTATTATGGTGAAATACATTTATCATATTTTAGTCTATAAAATTGGCCATTTCTATCTAAATATATGGTCAGTGTTGTTACACTTGCATAAAACAGGAAATCAGTTGCTATTTACTATTTGATAATTCTGTCAAAATATTAAATATCTGCATCCATATACAGTATTTTTCATGAGGTAGAAACTGGTTTTCCCCAGCTATATTATTTCTTATATTCTAATTAGAATAATGTTGTTTTATTTCTTGAAATTACTGCATTATTTGTGAATTTTTCCAGGTTATTCCAAAATTATATGTAGTAAAGGCTCCCTGTGTTAGCAATACTTTTCTGCTACATTCTAAAAACTAAGTATAATATTACAAGACCAAATTTCTTCAGGATTGTATTTCAGTATTCTTAAAATTCTAAGCTTTTGATTGCACGTTGGTTTTTTACGCTTATTTTAAATTTCTAATTATAAATATTGATATATAAAGTATTGATACATATGGGTGCAGGTGCTCAATTAATAAAATAGCATATTGCTGTAAGATGAGCACTGTAATTTATTATACTTTTCACCAAACACTGCTCAAGATCACAAAAAATAATTACAATATAACTGCAGTGATGTACACAGTAAAAAATAGAATCCAAACAATGAAATCCTTAAATATAAGTTACAAGATAAACTATTTACTTTTGTCCAAACCAGTCAGACTAAGGGACTGCTTGTATAGCAATAGCACTTAGACTTATATACCACTTTATAGTGATTTACAGCCTCCTGTAAGCGATTTACAGACTCAGCATATTACTCCCCAACAATCTGGGTCTTCATTTTACCGACCTCAGAAGGATGGAAGGCTGAGTCAATTTTGAGCCAGTGACAATCAAACTACCAAACTGCTGTCAGTCTGTAGTCAGCAGAATTAGCCCACAATAGTACATTCTAACCAATGCGCCACCATGGTTCTTATGAATGAAATGACATATAAGAAAAAAGCAAAAAATTCTTGGAGTCAGCCACTCAGAGGGTCCTCTGTCATGTCCTAATAGTTGTACTTAAGATGTTGGCAAGACAAAAAGTCCTCTTTAAATGTTTTACACTGGGATAGGATACAATGTGAAATTTATTTGGATGATCTCATCCCATACCAGAAATGTTTAGCACTTTGAATTGTGTTGGGAATATAGCAATAATATTTGCTGGTATTTTCTGGATTAACCTTCAGTTTGCACACTGTCTTCAAACTCTAATAATAAACTTGAATTTTTTCTTGTGATTTAGATAAAAATGAAAATATATCAGCATATTATATCATAAACCAAGATGACCTTGCATATCTGTTTCATGTATTAAATAATATTTGTGAAATAGTAGGTGACAAGATTGGAAGTCTTTTTTTCAAATACAAAAAAGTCTTAACGTATGTAAATTATCATAGAATATTTAGCATAATTTCAGTTGCTAGAAAAAAATGCTTAGAGTTATGCAATGCAACGTAGATTGCAATGCGTGTAGATCTCTACCTGGAAAAAGAGATGTCAGTTGTTTAAGCTGACTTTAGAAGAGACAAGGGAACATAAGCATTGCTGATGCACACTGGATAATTAAAATAGACAAAAATATTGTCAGCAGGTATGTCATTGATAGAAAGATCTTTGATTGTATTGATCATGTCAATAGTGGGTTAAGCTTAGAAATATGAAAATCCCAGAACATATCATTCTCCTCATGCAAAACCTGTATATGGACCAGGAAGCCACAGCACATACCAAACAGATAGCTTCAGATTGGCAAATGAATAAGACAAATCTTTATACCCTCCTCTTATTTATTCATTTATAAAGCTGGATTGGAAGAGCGTGGTTTTAAAAGTGGAAAAAAAAATCTGTACTGCTTCTGCCTTTTAGGATCAACCATTAACAGTAAAGAAATAAGCAGTCAAAAAATATACCACAGACTAGCACCTGGTAGAGCAGCCATAAAGGCCTTAGAAAAGGTATTTGGATGTCATGATGTGTTTATATCTACAAAGATTAGAATTCTGAAAAATTAGTATTTCCTGTGACACACTACAGAACCAAAAAGTGGACTTTGAAGACGGTTAGAAGGAATATCAACAGTTTTGCACCTTGGTGTTAGAGAAGACTTTTAAGAATAACATGGACAATGAAAAACAAACAAACAAATGGACCATCAAACAAACCCAAGATTCGAGATATAAATGACTGGACTCATTTTATCCCACTTCCTGATATTAAAATATAAATCATACTTTTTAACACAATCCTTAAAATAAATTGGTCCTAGTTTTTTAACAACTTTAATAACAGTTCTTTGAGGTGACTCAGAATTGGTAAGTAGTACAATATAGATGTTATATGTTCTAATTTCCTTGCTTTCATTAGTCTTGATGTTTTCTATAAAGACAGCCACATGCAGGGCACCTTTTCCCCCAACCTGTACTCCTGTTGGGCAAGTTTATATTCTACAATTCTACATTTTTTTCTCCATTTAGGAAACCCAAATTCTTGCTTTGAGATTCTAGTTTGATTTGAACAATATGTTAATTATGCACGCTTCAAAAATAAACCCAGTTTGTGAAATCTATTCTTCTTTACTAAACATAATTTTTTTTTATTTTCTATAGCATAAAATACCCAAATCTTTATTAGGCAAGAGACATCAGGGTTTTCTAAATGCAGATTTAGAAGGCTGTACAGTATATCCTATTTCTTTAGTGAACCTGATTTCCCTTCTGATTAAAATGTTGCTTGCATAACTTTCTGGAATAATTAAAAAAAATCTGATAACTGCTAACCCATATTTGTGAATTAGTCTCACTAAATTACTGATAATTGGAACCCAAAAATTGTGCAAGCCTGTTTTCTGTTTCATCATGTAGCCATTCCGGTAAATTCTATAATTTTTTGTGAATCCTTAAAATGTGCATTGCTTTTTGTGCTAATATTGCAACACTTTAAACAATGCAGTATGTACGTGAGTGTCTATGTGTAGCTTGTAAATCATTTTTAGAAAAACAGGAAACAGGATGATTGATTACACTTTTTTAAAAAAATGTAGGAAGTCAGATATTTCAGTGCAAATTACTTACCTTTTCAAATCTTTAAAAACAGAAAAAAAATAGTCAGGAAGCTTCTGTCAATTTTTTTTTTCTAACATATGGATAATGTTCAACAGGAAGCATGCTTGACTATGGAAGCTTAATCTGTAATAATGAACACTAGATAGATTGTTTATTTGTTTTAGCATTGTCTGGTCTGTTTGTGTCCTTGGCTAGTCAGTATCACAGATGTGTTTTGAAGTTCAAGGTGACAACAAATATAGTTCTGGAAGGCTGAAGATTTCTCTTTAGAAGTTTTCGTTGAAATTGGTTATTTTTCAGAAGTTGAAGAGAGCGTTTTATTTTACTTTCATATTTTTATATCACCTAAAGTAAACTGTTATTATTAGTTATTATTATATACTGATTGAAAGAAATCTTATTTTATCCTCCTACTGTTTCAGCTTTTGGTGTTAAACATTGTTTTATGTACTTTTCTAGCAATTTTTAAAGCAATAGCTAAAGCTTTGATTTTTGGCACTATAGTTGCTGATATTAGCAAGTCCCAAGTAGCATCATGTGTGATAATTGGATATAAAGTTATATGGTTTTGTTAAATTTTAGAGATGTAAAATATCTGTAATTTCTAATTAAGTCCTGATCAAAGCAAAGGATCTCACTTTATCTAATTCACACTGGATATCAGGAATAATAGAATGAATACCTTTTAGAGGCATATACAAAAAGAAGAAAAGATTAAAGACTACAAGGCAGACCCAGAAGATGGAGAAACATCATCTATTAACAATGGCTGAGGCCACCATTGGATTAAATTCAAATTCATTATATATTTTTAAACTTGTGTATCTTTTTTTCAGGAATTCAAAATGTGCTGAATCTATTCTGTGCAGTCCTTACGGAAAACAAAGTCCTCTTTCATTCTGCTAGTTTCCAAAGACTAAGTGATGCCTGTAGAGCATTAGAATCCTTAATGTTTCCTCTCAAATACAGGTAAGATTTTTATAATGAGTGTACCAAATCTTTATCAATGTGGACTATCTTTTATCTGCCATTCCTTTTCAGTTAGAATCCAAGACTTTTAGAGACATATTTCAAAACAGTACATCACACATACAGTGGTGGGCTTCACATAATTTAACAACCAGTTCACCTAGCACAGAACTGAAAATGTGAATGAGTGCGTGCGACTTCAAGGCCCACAGCTCCCAGTGCACGGCTTCCAGCACACAAGACTTGCCAGGCTTTTCGGCTCTCCGCCTTACCTTCTGGCCACGTGGGTGGGGTGAGCAAGCCAGAGAGTGAGATTTATAGGACAGAGTAGGACAGGAACATGTGGGTGGGTCCAGCCGATGATGCAATTTTCTGGTTCTCCAAACTGTGCAGAATCAGAACAACCGTTTTGGGCAAAGCTGTCAGACCAGGCAGCAACCCATCTCTGCACATACCCCCTCATGTTTCATTATCTGACTTATTTTATTTTAATTAGTTTGAAATACAAGTCAAAGGACCTTCACAGAAATGTTAAGTTTCAGCTTGAGGGCTGCAGTGTCTTTTTAACTAAATTGTTTTTAAAATGTCCTCAACCAGACTTTTAGTGTATAAACATAATACCTTCACATTATAGAGGTTATAAACGCTGCTATAATTATTTGATTCTGAAACGCTTGAACCTTCTGTACAGTCAAGCTGGGTGATGTAGTAGTTTGACTCCTTCTCTTTCCAATCTTAAAAGTCCTTAATTAATTGATTTTGATTTTGTGACACATGCTAAAGGCTTCATGTGCAAAAGTGAGATTAAAGGCACAATTACAACAGCATAATATTTAATTCCACTTTCAATAGCTAAGCCACCTGTCCATTCATAAAACAGAAACAAGCTCATGGATATTTTCTGCCCGATTTATTGATCTAGTGACAAGTTCAAACATTCATGATTATCACAAAAACCATTAAATTCACAAACTCAGCATGCATATTCAATCATAGCCTTGGAGTTTTCAGCACTTCAAAGACAGCTGAAACCACCTCAAGTAATATGTGTGCATTACTATGTGTGCAATTTACCCCTTATTTTACAATAAAAGATTTTGACAGGCTGATGGAGGTCATATTATTAGCATAGTCCCAGACACGGTGTTCAAACTTTATATGAAAGGTCCCTAGAAGGGGGGGGGGGGGGGGGGAGGATGTAACCAAGTGCCACCTGAATATAATTTTAGAATGTTTCCTACCAGGATAAGCTTAAATTAATCATTTTGTTTAATATATGTTATGCTATTGAAATAATTTCTGAATATAAGGCTATTTCACATATTTTTTATTGTTGACAGCAAACTACAGATAAAAACAGCTCTGCTTCAGCTATTTTAACTAATTATTCTTGTTTAAATATAGATTACAGTTCATGCTTATCAGTAACTGTTTTAGATAAATAATATTTGTCTTGGAAAAATCTAATTTTAAGTATATTACCTCAATAGTTGTCTGCATATTTTGTATTCAGCCTCCATTAATTTTAAAGATTATATTTCAGTCATACAGTTGAAGAAACTCTAGATAGAAAATGCAGTGAAATGTATTTTATGATATTTTGTTAACCAGAAACTAGAAAATTAAGTTAATTTTTGTAATCACTTTACTTACTATTAAGCAAGAATTTTTTTTAAAATAAATAAAAATCCAGTCCATGTACTTTTGCTGATATAATAGAAATGGTAGAAAACATATAAAGTTTCATGTTTAACAAAGTAGAGTAGCCACTTTATTTGTCCTTCTTTTTCTTCTCAGTTATCCATACATTCCAATTTTACCTGCACAACTCTTGGAAGTTCTAAGTTCACCAACACCTTTTATTATTGGCGTACATTCTATCTTCCGTAATGATATTCATGAACTTGTGAGTATATTAAGCTGGATTTTATGCCTGGTATAAAAACTTCATCTCAAATTAAATAAATAATTCTACTCAAACATTCTACTTACATTCCTTTCATGTATACTGTGCTTCACAAAATCTTAACTAATTGCCCACTATGCCGCCAACCATATGTTGTTGGGCTCTCATGGAAGAAAAAGCCCCATTAGGAATGCTATATTAGCAATAGTGATTGATTGCTTGATTAAATTTCTGTGCTGACCAACTCTCTGATAGAGGAATTCTTAGTGGATCCAGAGAATTATGTGGTGAAAAATAATAGTACTTGGCAGCCTTAACTGTAAAAATTTCAAAGTGGTACCAATGTATTAGTAACAAACAAGGTCAAGAAATTGTTACATATCTCATAAATATGAAATGAATATAATGGAGTAAAAGTAGAAACTTTGGTGAGGGAAAAACCCATTTGGAAACTAGTCATAATGTGATTTACCACGATCAGTATCTTAACCTTTTGATTTTGAACGACTTCTGAATTTTTCTACGAGCAGTACAAGAGTAGCACTGAGTATTAATGAGTTTTAGAAATAATAGGCAAGTCTGATAGTAATTGTTCTAGTGGAGCCCTTATTGAAAGGGAGAGGTGAACCAATGACATTTGATGATATTTGAACATTTAATTTGAAAATTTTTCAGTTTATATGGTGAGTTGGATCCAGATTTATAAATAAATACATTTTATCATCAGGACTCTTATTTCTCAGTTGGTGTTCCTTCTTCTTCATGCAGATTGAATTGAAAATAGCATGGAAAATGACTCTAGTGAGCCACAAGATAATTGGGGAAAAAAATGGATTGATCTTGATCTGTCCTTGAAATACAAGGAGCCCTTTCTTTAACAAAAGGGCTATCTAAAGTTAGCACTGAGATCTGCTATGCAAAATACCTACAGCTTGGTTAATCAAAATTTTTTAGACATCAATCAGAATATTTTAACAGTTCCAACTAAAATTTTATTTAAAATCAGAACTTTATAGTTTATGTTTTATGTTTTATGTTTTATTGAATTTATATACCGCCCCCTCTCCCAGAGGACTCGGGGCGGTGCACAGCAA